>JANRGW010038181.1:0-40184 GCA_024733675.1 Psilopsiagon aymara | reverse complement strand
CAGTGACCGCTGTCCCGGGATCTTTGCAGGAGGACCTGGAGAACGGCGAGGACGTGGCCACCTGCCCCAGCTGCTCCCTCATCCTGCGTGTCATTTACGACCAGGTGGGTGCGGGACGAGGGTTGCCGGGCGCGGTGCGGCCCGCTTCCCTGGCACTGGGACTGCCGACCGGGTTCCGGCGCGCCGAACCCTGAAGAAAGGGCGACAGCAGATTTTAGAAGTGCCTGGTACATACCGGGTAGGGTTGTGTGAGCTAGTGGGCCTTTCGTTTGGGGTTACGGTTCCTTCTTTAGCTCTCCTTTTCTGGTTTCCTCCTCCTGCCGTGTTTGGGCTTTAAAACATGCCTGAGTGAGCATGGGGTGGAAAACAGGCAAAACAATCTCTGTGACTCTAAGAGCTATCTATGACCCTAGCGTACATGTATTTATGACCCTGTCATGTAGCCTTGTACTTGTGAACCTGTCAGGTTGGGTTTTATATCTAGTGGGCGTGTTGTGGCTTTCATGGTTTGGGAGACACATTTAAAGCAGTTATGTTTTACCCAGGCTAGAAAACAAAATCAGTGTCTGGTATTTTCTGGGGGGAGAGGAGCTCCAGAAGTAATGAAAATCAGCTAAAACTCTACTTGCTGTCTTTAGGAGCAGTTCATGCGTGATGAAGTCATTGCAGAACCTCTGACAAACAAGGAATTGATAAAGTGCTGATGAATGCATCATGAACTGTTACTGCTTTAGCATCAGAAAGTATTGGGATGGCAACTGCAGAAAGAGACATGGTTTTCCTCCTGGAGTGCTCGCTGCTGTGAGATACAAGTGCAATAACTGTCTGTCTTCATAATTTGAATAAGAATTTGTTGGGACATCAAGCACGTGAATGGCTTTTGTTCATAGGGGTTTTCCATTTAAAAAATATATGAGTGGCCACGTGTATTCCAGAAGGCTTGAGGATTACAATTGAATTATGACAGCAAGTCAATACACAGGAGTGTGTGGGGTTGTGAAATTATGACATTTGTCTAGCAGTGGCTTCTTAGCCTGTGGAGAAAAGAAGGCTTTGTGTGGGCATGTAGCAGTGTGAAATGGCATAGAGAGCCAAAATACTGGGAAACAAAATTTAGAAGTCCAGAGGGTGTGATGCCATACAGAATTACCACTTTGACGTAGCATGGCATCACCCAGGATGTGGGCTGATACTTGAACTCAGAGTGGACTGAAGTTTTCTCATATTTTCTCAACAACTTTGTGATTTGACTTGCAGCGAATATAAACTGGGCTGCAGTTCTTTGTGCCATTTGTAGTAGTGCATTTACTGAATTCCTCAGCCTTCTTTTGTGAGGTTCTGTGACTTCCTGGGTAGGAGATGCACAGATTTCACTTAAGTGATAAACAGGAATTTTTTAGGGTAAAAAGGAGTTGGAAGTATATACTCCAAAGTACATTAACACCAAGACTACTTCAAGCCACTGCACTTAAGTATTTTTTAAAATTATGGTCATTCGTGTGTTTTAGTAGATTTGACATCTGTGAAGTTAAATTTGGGGAAAAATACTTGTGACGCATTTATACAGTCATTTTTGCTCCAGGCACTAAGGTTAAACAAATCCTACTGTCGTGTTTCAAACCCAGCTGGCAATTCAGCCGCGCAGTTGCTCACTCACTCCCCCCACCTTCCTCTCACCTGCTCCCAAAGGGATGGGGAGGAGAATCCAAAGAACGTAACTCCCATGGGTTGAGAGAAGAACAGCCCAGTAACTAAGGTATAACACAAACCACTGCTGCTACTGCCAATAATAATGATAAGGGGAACAACAAGGGAAGAGAATACAACCGCTCACCACCCGTCAGCTGATACCCAGCCCAACCAAGCAGTGATCAAACCCTTCCGGATAGCTGCCCCCAGTTTATATCCTGGGCATGACATGTTGTGGTATGGAATACCTCTTTGGTCAGTTTGGGTCAGGTGTCCTGTCTCTGCTTCCTCCCGGCTTCCCCTCCTCCCTGGCAGAGCATGAGACTCAGAAAGTCCTTGGTCAGAGTAAACAGTACTGAGCAGCAACTGACAACGTCAGTGTTATCAGCGCTGTTCCCAGGTTGAAAGTCAAAATCACAGCACTGCACCAGCTACTAAGGAGAAAAATGACTGCTACTGCTGAACCCAAGACACTTACTAATTTCTTGTGTTTAACTTTTTTTGTTCTTCCAACGTTCTGTGAATGTTGACTATGAACAGTCAGATTTTTTATTTTTTTTAAAGTGGGGGAGGAAAATAAAGGAAAAAATAAAACTACACCCTTCAAGTAGAAATGCGCAACCCAAAGTGTTTTCATGTTTAAACCAGGAGGTGGCACTCATGTTACTTTGGTATCTCTACTTCAAAAAGCCCCAAACAACTGTGGTACTTTGGTTAGCTATCTCTTATCAAATATTTATTTTGTCTATTTAAATAAAGATATTTAAGACTCCACCAGTGGTTATAATGGGCCATTGCTTATTTTGTTTGTGCACCAGCCACAATGATTTCCAGACGTGTTGAGGTGCTGCTGTTGTAATGATTCATAGATTCTATGAGTCTGTGATATTGGAATTTCTTCAGGTTACTTAAAAAAGTGTTTCAGTCTATTAGGAGATGCTATAAAGCAAATTTACAGGAACCCTATTTAATCTCTGCTCAAATTTCTGTTGCATTAATATATTAAGGATTTTTGCACGAGTATTCTACATAAAACTGAGTAAGTTTCAAATGGGACACCTGGTAATGTCTGCTCTGACGTAGCTACATCAAAATAAATTGCAAGTTGTAGCATCTCTAAAGGTGCACGGATTTTACAGAAGTAACTTGACTGGATTTAATGTTTATAATGAAGGTAAGGCACTGGCATAAAGACTCTTACGAAACTTGCATAGAGATTTATTTATACTCCATAAGGTTGAATTCCCACCTGCTTGTAAAAAGTGTTTATCAATTGAATTTTACTTGGCATGTGCTAATGAAAGCTTTGAAGTGATTCTCTGTAGTGTTCCCCACTCATCTAAAATACAGGTAATGACTTTTTAAAGATTAATTTTGGCAAAATTTATTACTTCAGATTATCACTTGGGACTGTCAGTGCTGAAGGTTTCATGGTGAACATGCTCTTACCAAGTAGCAATAAGCTCCAAGTTGTATAATGCAATTTATATGTACTTTAAAATTATTTAGTTGTATATATTAATACTTTAATAAGTATGCATTGTGTTTCCTTTTCTGGAGCTTTTTTACAGCATAACAACAGTAAAGTATTGTGGCTGATGCTGTTAGGAAAGGATGTAGCCACATTTGCTCACATAAATTGCTCCCAACTCAGTCTCATTGCGGCATCTTGAGAATCTCAAAAGTCCCCCGCCCAAGAAAGGAGGCAGAATAAGGATGGATGTCATATATCTCTCCTGTTGCTGTTTGGGAATCCAAGAGAGATGTTTAAAAACTGTTAAGCTGTTTTGTTGCTTTTCCTTCTACTCTGCAGAAAGGAGTGGAATTCTGTAGCAACAGAGGTCATGAGGGCTCAGTGGTGCTAAAGCCAAAGAGCTGCTCGCTTTTGTCTTTTGTTAACTTGTGAGAAGCTTTTGACTCCAGTGATTGCAGTCAGCTTTTTTAAAAATTCCATACTGTATAATTCCAAACCAGCAGTCTGGTCAATCCGAGGAACTCGGCGAAATGTTCCTCTTCTGGAATTCAGTCACAAGGCTTCTTAACAGCACCGCAGGGCACGTGCAGGCCGCTTGTGAGTTACTGATGTATTGCATGTTCTTACAGACCAATGGTTCACTTGTTTTCTGAAAAGGCAATTGTGTAGGACACAAAGAAGTCTTTTGCTTGCTATTTGTATCTGACAAGCAGGTTGATTGATTATGTATTTGATTAGGTCCTTGACTGTGTGGAGGAGTGCAGAGCGATGAAAACAGTATCACATGAACGTTAATGGAGTAAGTTGTATTTACTAGAGATTAGAGAGGGTAGAACAACTTATTACCAATTTCAGATACTTAAGCTCTAAAATTGACAGTGCTGTTAAATAACACTAAACTCCTGGATAATTTTAAAACCCAGTAATGCACTGTGGCAACGATTTCATGGGAAGAAATGAAATTTGCTCTTCATTAAACTAAAGAGGCTCTGCTTCTCTAAGCAGTCAGATCCTTTGCATTTCAAAGGAACTTGCTGGGAAGGTCATGTACTTTTGGCTCATTGTGTCTGTATGTCAGTGGCATACATGATTAGTCTTGAATAGTTGCTCTATAAGTAATGACAGAGACTCTGGACACCCAAGAGCTGAGGTCATAAGGCCACCAACTTCAGATGTGGCACTTGTTCCATTTGTCTGTATGCTGGGAAAATCATGATGTCCTGAAGGACCCTGATATAACTACCTCAACAGTTCCCTCCGTTGTGATGTTTAATTTTGATCCTCTGCATCAAATAGACAAATGTCGTTTGTAGAACATGTAATAAATCTATAATCCATGTAATACAGATCATTACATAGATTATGAGTCGGTTTACCAAGAAACAGATACTGATTAATTTCAAACAAACCAGAATTTCAGTGAAGAAAGTGAACTGACATTCTCGTGTTGTCACTAAGCAAAACAGTTTTCATGTACCTCATTTCTCTCCTCTATTCTAGTTTAATGTTCAGAACAGGCTAACTGTAGGGACAGGTATTTATTACACTGAAAACTTCTTAAAATGTTTTTACAAAGAGGATTTAAGATATTTAGCATGGTAACAAATGTTTGCTGTGTTTTTCTCCTACTATAGTTCTTTGTGAATTGCCTTCTCTTTATAGTTAGTTAGGACATAGCTTAGATTTTTCTTCATTGTAACTTAAAATGCTAATTTCTTAATGTCTCTCCATAGTAGCTGTGACATGGAGGGAAATGGAGGTTTCCTTTGTAACGTTGAAGATGCTGGGCTCATCAGCTCTGAAACTTGTCAGGCTTTATGAGTGACAGAGGCAACGACTGACAGCCGCTGCGCCAAGCTGGAAAGCAGCTGTCAATGTCACCTGCAGCCGGAGAAGAAGTGGGTCAAAAGGGACTAGCTGAAAGGGTAGAAGCTTAAGCGACCTGACATTGCTCTTTCCCACCCCTTGCTTTCACCATTTCACTCTGTTTGCATACCAGATCGCCTCTCCAGAGTTTTTGGCAGCTCACCAGTCCATGCGGGCTTCCTGTCACGTTGATTCCCCACTGCCTTGCTGCTGACCTTGTGGCTGTGCACAGTGACCCAGGAGAACCTTGTTCCTAAGGCTCAGGGTGCTCCAAGGTAGCAGCAGAGCTGCCCCAGCCAGCAGTGCTATCGTCCGGCCGAGCAGGCAGTCACCATAGCTACTGTAAGGATTGTCTTTATAAAACAACCCAACTGAACAACAGATTGGTATTTTCCACATTAGGTTATGTGCTGCAGCATGCAAATCTGGCACTTTAACCAGGTGAAGCAGAAAGTGGGGCTCTCAGAGTTCTTCAGAGTGCTCTTCTTCCAAGTTTTTTTTTCTTGAGGCAAAAGCTTGATCACAGTGTCCACTGACATGCTCTGAGGCAGAAATAGCCCTCCAAGCCTTCTTACTTTCAGTGTCTGCCTCCATTTTTGGTTTTCTCTGGGGAGGGGAAGAGCTCTGCTGATGTGTGGTGATCTAAGGAAATAATTTGAAGTACATGTGATAGAGCTGTCGGCAGCTGTGTAATTGAGAAGGAAACTTTTGGGGCCCTCAGGTAACAGGTCATGCTGTGAAACATTTCCAAAGGAAGCAGCTAGACTAACTCATGAGTATTATGATCTTATGCCAGCTCTCTTTCTTCTAGTGGAAAAGTCTTTTAATTTGCATTCATAACTTAATGAATATCTGCCCCATATATATGTAGTTACCTTCTCTGTTTGCTCTCTTCCATATTTTCAATTGTTGTGATTAATGCAGATTTTTTTCCCAGAATCACTTCCCTGACAGTTTTTCCATCATCTCACTGATGTTGCTGAAACCAAGCTTTCAAAATGGATGAGTTAGGCTCCTGAAGATCCCAAGTTCATCTCAAAATAGTGGTATTAAAAAAGTATTTTAAATTCATTATTTCATACTGAAGCTCTTGGGGATTGTGTTTTCATTTTGCTGCCAAGATTTTCTTCTCTGTTATGTGGTGGTCATTTTTTACTTTTAAGTCAAAGCCAACATCCTTATTGTGTTGTTTGAATGCTGAAGCTGTTGCTCTAGGAAAAGATCCAACTATCATAAGACTCCGGGTAAAACCAACAGGAGCTGGCACTTACCCGTAAGTCACTCTCCTTCATCAGTGCCCTCTTTGTGCTGTTTCTGCTCCATAATGAATGTTTTTACTTTGGTCTTAGTTGTAGTCAGAAGCAACTTTTTTTGACACATTTGTTATTTCAAGTAAAAGATACTCCAGTTCACCTGAACGCTAAGTAGCTGAAATGTTTCTGAGCATGACCTTTTGTGTGTAGCCCTATGGTATTTATAAAATATGAGTTTCTGGTGTAATCTTGGGAAGAATAAGGATTTTGCATCCCCTGGGAAAAGTCAGATTTTTCAAGCGAGGTTGCTTGGGGATTTTTTAGTATTTAATACATTGAGATCGGTACTGCTCAACAGTTCTCATTTCTGCCTCTGTCTGATCATAGGCCCACTGTTGCTTCTTTCCCTGGAAATCACATACCTATGCAAAGCCAATGTAAATATTGACTGGTATTTATTCTATCTTTCAGACAGTAGCAAGACTGATGACCTCCAGCAGAGCTTATGTACTGCAGCATAAATCTATCATTTTGTATCACACCATAACAGAGGACTGGTTTTGTAGCTTGTAACAGATTTTAAGATTATAGAAATATAGGAAGTAGTAGCTAAAATATGACCCCTACATTATCCTGCCTTTTCTCTCATTGTGGTAGAATACATTTATTTGACTTCTGTTATGCAGAGGTTTCTGTGACCCCCAGTGCAATGCCTAGCAGAGTTACTACTGTGTTGGTGAATTCTGGTGTGCATCCCTTAGCTTGATAATGAGAGCCAGACTTTGAGTTCAGATATGGAAACAGGAGGCAGAGATACTGACAAACCAACTGTCAGAATGCCATTTCAGAGTTAGTAAAGAAAGCTGCTGTCCCAGAGGCTGAGATGAACTGTGGCAGCCCACCAGGTAAGCCCATCAGAGCAGAACTGACTGTCCCAGGTCAGACCAAGGGTCTCTTTGGTCTCATTCCACCCCCAGCACTGCCCTGCAGCTAATGGATTGATTTTCTAATGTGGGCCTGGGTAAGGGTTGGGGGGCAAAGTCTTACCCTGAGTGATGAATGTGCTAGAGTGAAGAAATCTTGCTTTTCCTTTTGAAGAAGGGGTTAATTGTAACTCACAATCTCCTCATGCAGAACTGCTCAAGATAAAGCTATTTCTTGGAAGAATACCCTTAGGAAGTCAGTGACCTAGAATGAGCTTGGCATAGAATTGCCTTTTAGCCTTAACTGTAATGTTCGCTGCTGCACTCTCCATACACAAATGGGTTTTGACAGGCTTTGCAAACAGCCCGGGGTCGTAGCCTGTGAGCTTTCCTTAGGCAAGTAAAAGCTGTGGAGGCAGGAACTTAATCCATTTCTTGTTGAGACCAACAGCAGAATTCCCAAACTCTGGGATGGTGCACAGTGGGATGCTGCTGGGCAAATGCGACCCCTCATAGGACTGTGAGGACATGGCAAGCAGCAAAAGATGATCCCTGCCAGGGATGGTTCATGAAATTTAAGCAATACTTTGAAATGGAACCAAGACTGTTTTTTTAATATCCTTGACATGAGGCCGGGGAGAGAGGAGGTGACGGTACACCAAACTGACATCTTGCCTTGGGCATCAAAGTATGTTTCTGTGGCCACTACTCCTCCACTGCAAGCTGCATAGTAAGGTAGGGATGTGGTTTTGCTGTGGGAGCAAGGCGAGCAGCAGAGGGCTGATGCCTAAGCCCTTCTGGTATGGTTTGCTCTGTACGTACACTGAGAGCGCTTGGTGGTGGGGCAGCCTGGGAGTGTGCTGGGACAGGGCCCACCTCCTCCCACTTCGGAGAGAGAGGGCTTTCTCCCCCCCCAGCTCTTTGGTGAGGCATTAATCTGAGAACTTGTTTCTTGCTCAGTACGCCTAGCAAGTAACCTAGTGGTTGGGGCTGCATGGAACAATGTATGGAAGAAACACTCTGAAGAAGTTAACGTCGCCCCTACAAAACACTCTCATCCTTGCAAATCCTATTTTTTTTTTTTCCCTCGGTAGTTTTTTCAAGTCTGGGATTTTTGTAACTGAAGAATTCAAATAAATCAGCAACCGGAGAAAATGCCAAACAGCCGCAGTCAAACTTTCTCCGTGTTTGAAACCAACAGACCCCCTTCTCAAGATATTATGCCTAACAGGATCTGATTGCGCTTTCTCAGCCAGAGAATTTCTGTCAGTACCTCTGCCAAAGGCACGGTCTCGCGGAGGGAGGATTTGATAGCGATCCAGGTTAAGGCAGCCTCTTCATTCAGAGACAGTGACTGCCAGCCCCACACAGGCTGCAGCAGGGCCACCCAAATGCCGAGTTTCCACTGAGGAAGGCCAAGTTCCCCATACTCTTTTTATTTTTTGCAACCCTAACAGGGCCATGTCCTTGGTTTCTTTCCATGCCAAATAAAGTGTCTGCACATTTTGTCTAGTTCAGTTTTGTACCGTTGAGGCCTTTATACCAGAGCACCTGCAAAAATAGAGGTACGGAGAGATGCATTTCTGACAGGTTAATCAACCTGAGAGTAAGAAATTATTGTGCTAGATCTGTAAACACATTTGCAGGTTGCCTTGTAAGGGCAGCCTGTGAAGATTAAATTGGCTGGGGATGCTCTGAGCCCTGGGCACAGAGTACCCAGGGAGACGTGGCGAATAAAAAATGCTCCAAGCTAGATCCTGCCATCCAGTGCAGATGTGTAAATCTGGAGTAACTCAGACTGCTTTGGGGACATTACTTCAGATCCACTTCACCCAACAGAAGAGCAGAATTTAAATAAATTACACATCAACAGAGACTAAAGGGCATGTTCAGTAAATAATAGATTTCTGGTGTTCCTGCCCTTCATGACTCTCTCTCATAAATGTTCCAGACTCCGTCTGATTGCTGCTTCACTGTGTCAGCCAAAAGATCAGCCTGAGCAAGTGCAATTTGGTGTCATTCACATCGGAGGCTCAGAGTGAGGCAGAGCACAGACAAAACCCTGATTTCTTAAAAGCATGATGCTGCCCTCACCAGAGCTGTATTTGAAGTGCCAAGGGCACATTCTGTAACTGCTCTTGGTTATTCTCTCACTGAACTGAAAAACAGGAAGGAGAATGGGGAAGCAATTTTAAATTAATAGAAATCAATTTGGTACAAAAGTGTCAGCTGAAGCATGTCAGTATTTATGAGATTATTAATTCTATTCTGAAGAAGTCAATATAAAATACCGCAGTATTTCTCACCCTGCGCCATCCCTCCGTGCAAGCTGGTGCTTGGCACCAATCCGTGAGTAGGTTTTGTTCATCCAAAACTTAATTTTCCAGGGGACTTTGCTCAGTGAGTGATGATTCTGATTTCCCTTTTTGTACCTTACTGCTGGATTCTTTCTGTTCACTTATTTTGTTCAGCAGCAATACAATCTCTTATTAAAACACCCACCAGAGACTTGATAAGACTCAACCTCTATCACCCTACCTTGCTTCATGAGGTCAGGCTGTTGGCCCTGAGCACATCCCTACTGTGTTATGCACACCCTTGATGGTCCTAGCCGGTTGTCCAACACTAACTGAGAAGCAAAATGCCTCAGTGAGATTTGAAGAGCTACATCCATGCCTGGAGGCACAATGACTGTTAAAAAATAGCATTTTTAGAAAATCTGAAACCACTCACTTTGAATTTTCTATTTTCTTATTGAGCTGACTGTTGTATTTTAAACCTGTCAGATGTGTTTTATCAATGTAAAACACTGTTTACTTTTGCTCATTCATGCACTATCCAGAAATGGGAGATATGCAGAAGCTTTCCAATATTTTCCCTGAGATTTAGCATACTGTAATGGATTGCTCGTGACTGCCATGAAATGACAATTCCAAGACTGTCCATAGTTCACAATATCGATGTTTTGTTGGTGGCAATTCCACCATTTTCTTCATGATAGCCAGACCAGCAGAAAGCTCAGTGAGACTGAGCCTCTCTGACAGGGCAGGGAGGAGACCCCAAGGATAGATTTGTGCACATTTGTGACATGCCCAGTCAGAAAAAGGTAAATCTTGGTCTCAGTAGATCAAATGACCACCTGTACATTCTCACAGTCTGAGAAATAGCCTCCGTCCTGCCACTTACGCTGTTATTTGCTCTCCTGTGTTTTCCATTAGGGTGTCATTCTATTGCCAAAAAGAAGGAAAAAGGATAATCTCCCCCATGTTCTTGATGACTGAACAAACCATTGTCCACCTCTAGGGGCTTTGTTATTTTTGCTATTTATTTTGCAGGTGTGCTTTAAACATTTCTAATAGTATAGTTGCACTGATGAGACCTATAAGGGAGCATGTATGAATTGCTCTTGCTCTTTTTGCAGCCTAATATTCTCCTTGCTTCAGAGGGGGAAATCAGTGGCCTGGCAGAGCCGGATCCACACAGGGTGTGTAGGAGTTAATGGTACCAGCACTGCTGGAATGATCTGGCTAAGGGCTGCAGATAAAAAGCAATCAGTTTTTGTTGTAAAGGGTCAGAATGAGGGTTATCTGGAGGGGCAGCTTCGTGGTCTGCAGTACATTTCCAGTGTTCAGCATGCCAAGAGTATTCCTATTGAGAAACATAAAATCAGGGGTTAAACCTTCATCTACAGAGTCACCTTGAAACGCCATAATGGAAGATCAGTAATTGAGGATAGCTGTTGGCTGAAAAGATTACTGACAGGCATAAACTAGTAGCTATAAGTGTATTTTATGTCTTGGATATTTTCCTGGCAGACTTTAGTCTTTCAATGAGTTGTGCAGCAGCAGCCCTGGGTTTGGACAGCTTGTGCTCAGAATAATAGTAGGTGTTTTTTGGGGTGCCAGCTTGGAGAAAGGGTAGAGCTTTTTTAAATCAGTGCACCGTAATTTTCCATGGCTAGCACAAAAGCATTCTGCACTCCACAAATGCAGAGGCCCGTTTAAGTTTATTCTTTTGCAGTACCCTGTACAAGAGGGAAGAAGATGAGATAACTCTTCCTGGATAATATCCAAGGTGTTAATTAAAGAAATGGCACTTGGACATTCACTCCTTACTGGCTGGAGTTCATGGCCATACTGGTATGTCATGTCTTGCTTCCAAAAGATCTTTTCAAAGATGATCTTTTCTAGAAACACCTTTATTGTTCTGCCACTAGAGGTCCTAAAGATAATAAGAAAAGGGGACACAGAAAGAAGGAGAAGAGGCACAACTTGCCTATATATTTGGTGCTGGAGAATTCTTGCAAGGTGGACCTGAGTATCAGGTCACTGAAACCCCCCATTAGTTAGCTGACAGCATACGTTAGTGCTAGGCAAACGGGAGGAACAGCATCTGCCTGTTGGACCCAAAAGATTAGCTTTTTCTCCGATACAGAGTGATTTTCATGCGTTCCTGCCATACCCCAGAGGAGTGGGAGATAGGCTTTGCTTACACTTGGGTGATACTCAGCTAATTTGTCATGCCACCCAGGTTAGAGCAGGGAGGGATGAGCTTTGGGGAGGGATGAGCTTGGGATGAGCCTTGGGGTTGCTTGGATCTACCTAACAAGTGAAATGAGAGGGTCAACCAAGAATTTATTAAATGCCATGATACTAAACAGCAGGGCAGCCACTGAAACAGCTTCGAGGACTTGCTTCTGGTTCCTTAATCTCCAGTCTTCTGCTTAGAGCTTGCTTTTGTAGGCAGGGAGAGATGAAAAATCACCCCAGGTGCCAAGGAGAGCAAAGAGAAAGCAAATGGCCTGAATGCGTCAAAGTTTAAAGGAAAGCTTTCTGTGCCTGGCATGCCATTGAAACATTAACTTGGGGCTGCTGTTATAGTTGTAGCCCCTGTTGCGTTGCTGTACAGTGCTTCAGTGCTGTAAAAAGAAAGGGGTGGACACACCTGGGAACTGAAATTAAATCCAGCTTTTCCAATTTGCCATTTTTCTCTATTCTTTACCTCTGTTAAATTCTGAATATTGATTTTCCTCATTCTGCTGAGTCTGCAGTCTTTGATAGCATGTAATTGTTCTAAACACGTTCACTGAAGGATAATAGAATCCGCTGGCAAAGAAAATTCCAGCAAAACTATTCCTTATCAAAATCAGCCAGCTTGTTGAAAGCAATGAATCAGGTATCCCAGAGGAAAACATTCCTTCTTATGATGGGGTGACAAGGAAGCGGAGCACATCACATGGGCAGCCTGGCCTGGAGACCTCTCTTATCCTGACTCTAATGAGCATCCCAGCTCTGTTTCAGAAAATAAAGGGAACACTTGGTCTTGTTCCACACTGAAACCAAACTGAACTCAGAAACCCTGGAAATTCTGCAAAATGGAATTACCCCTTTCTGCCAAGCTCGAGCATCATCTTACAGTGCCTAACGTTGAATGTAAACTTAGAAAATACTGTATTTTTCTGAAAAGATGGGCATCTTCTTGTAATTAGCAAATTGTGGCCTCTTTGTACTTACTCTGCTCATGAAGTTACTTCACAGTGTCAAGACCTATTTTGTTCCAGCCATCCCTCGCATCACTGATTTAAGAGTTGTTCTTGGCACTAGGAAACCTTAAGAGTGCCGTCCCGAGCTGCACGCAGGAGGGTGTTCCAACAGCAGGAACTGGAGCCAAAACTCCTCATTGTTTATGTAAAACTAAAAGTTACTTCCTTAGCACCAGCACCAGGCTCTGCTCCTGAGGCTGTACGTGCACATATCTGCACAGGCACCACAGACTGAGCACGATGTGTTGCGCTAGGAAATTAATGTTTCCTTTGCTTCTGCAAATAAGGGCATCAACAGCAAGCTGCCCTGAAGAAGCAGCTCTTGCCACCATTGGGGAGCTGATGGTGATTCATCAGCTGAACCACATGAACTCAGGAAGCATTTGTGCCTCAGTCACACCGAGTGGTCTTCCAGGCTATATGATTTGTTGACAGATTTGTAAGTAACAGCAGCGCTTGGCAGCCCAGATGATGAGGTTTTGATGGGCATGACACATAAACCAATTAGATAAGATGGCAAAAAGCCAGTGTTTTAGATAGAACACTTGGCCAATGAGAACTGCAAGGCTTCTTTTGAATTGATGTAATGAGTTTTATTTGTCTGCCCACTTGAAATATTCTGATTATCAAACTCTTTGTTCACTGCTTGTCTTTTGACTTCTAAGCAGGCAAAGCAGGCAGCGTATACTATAAAAGGGAATGAAAAAGAAGATGATGCTAATGAACTGAACTGTCTTCTCTATAGGACTGTTTGGCATTAAACATTTTAGTTTGGCTACAGCTTTTGACTCCTTTTGATTCTTTCAATCCCAAACGATATGTATAAATGGTGATTAACAGAGTACTCTGTGTTTGAAGCAGCCTTTGAGTGGTTTTTACTCAGATATAAATATCTGATGTTGCAAGTCTTGAGAGATGAACTCCTCAGGTGTCAAAGTACCAGCTGATTTTCTTTCATATCTGCAATTAAATTCTTCATGTAAATGTCACATTCCATGATGAAAAAGAGACTGTAAACCCCTCAGTTTTCACCTAGTAGCATATTAAGCTCAGAAGTTGAGAAAAAAAATGCTGAGAAGAACATTATACTGAAGGATGTAATCCTTTAAAGGTTGTTTATGCCTATGACAATCTAAATTACATTATTAGATTATTTTTTTATCAGTGTGCAAGACTGAGAGACTAATAAATGCATGGCGAAGAAGAGAGATTTGTGGTAGGAATCTTAACTAATCACACAAAATAGATTATTTTGAAATATATTTAGTATATATGCATATTTTAAAAAATGGACCATTTTTACCATTTTCTCAATTTGCAACACAAAATTACTGTTAGTGTAAATACATATCATAGTACTGCCAAAGGACATGGACTTTAGCAAAGGTCATTGTGTAGCTACTTAGAAGCTGAATGTTGTATCCAGCCTTTAGGCTGGTCTGCGTATACCCGAGGTTCAAGTGAAAAAGAACCTTGCGAAAAATCCTGACATCTGTATCTGTTCTGTATGGTGAAAATTCTGCTGTAACTTTCTAGCCTGCTCAGCAGAAAGTGATAGAAGATTGGTCATTAATAACAGTGTTAACATCTTCAAAATATTACAGACTTCTCTGAAAATTCACATTCTTACCGTGTTGGGACGAGGTTACACAGTTACCCAGCATCCTCACAGTGGGCTCTCTCAGTTTGTGAACAAAGAAGCTATCTTAGGGGGGAAAAAAGTGCTGCTGGATGTAGGCATATCTTAGGAGACTGCAGACGATAGCAAGGAAGTCTGGGCTTGGCTGTCATCTCTGTGCCTGAACCCAAGCCAGACCAGGGGGGAATTGGTAGAGCTGGGCTCTGGTTTTTGGCTCCTGGAAGGAATTTTAGCGTGGGTGCCCTTTGGGTGATGTTCCTTCCACCTAACTCCCATTCAAAGGCTACATATGCCATCTAAATTAATCATTAAGACTCTCTGTGATCAGTAGAGAAAGTGAGCACTTCTAAATAGTGATTGACCCGTCTTGTTTAAATACTTCACCTCTGCTAACTGGTAGAAGCAGCCTAAACAATTCACTTGGTTGTTGCTGTTCTTCAGGTGGTTGCAATTAACAGAGGTGAATCCTGTCCATATTTAATGCATAATAATCTCCAACTGGGACAGCTGTTTTGCAAAAAACCCTCACCATTTGCAGCTAGAAAGACATCAACCCCACTGTGCCTGCTACCCCAAGTCATGTAGCCAGACTGTTTTTCTGGTACATCCTCTCAAGCCACCTGGTGAAGAAACATCTGTGAGCTGTCTCAAGGGTGTGCCAGAGATTATGCTTTCCAGAAATTCCACTTCTGTAGTCCCTATTTGGGCCTTTACACTGAAACTGATAGGAATTTTGGCAAAGGACTATAAAGACAAACCCCCTCCAAGGCGCAAGTAGAGGCATGCTCCTCCTGTACATTCCTCCAAGGCCATTATGTGATGGCTAAGTGAAGGTATTGTCACTGGAGGCTTTCCAACAGGGTTCTTCTGCAGCTATTAGGCCGCATAAGGAAAAAGAACATCAACCAATCATAGCACAATGGAGAGAAATACAAATACAACATTTCACTGTGCACTGGTATACTTTATTCAGGGCAGAAGTGTGCAGTTTGCATAGCTTAAAAACATACGGCAAGTTACCAGTATTTGCAAAACACTCCTTTTTCACATTTCACGTTCACTCTCCCAGCACATTTGTAATTTGAATCAAACTACTGGAAATCAAATGAGATACAAAGGCAGAATCTGAAAGCTCTCACTCACATGTCACCTTCCAACTGTTATGAAAATCTAGGCTGTTACTCTCCTTGCTCTGGTTGCCTCAGCATAGCCCCATTCCTTCCTGGGGAAATCTGTAATAGAAGCTGTTGCATTTTAGTTAGCAGACAGTATCACAGTTCTATCAGTGTCTCTAAGGGAGGACCTGGCGGCACTGGCAGATACCCTGAACATTTCTGTGCTACAGGATTTATCCTAACAGTTGCTTTAACCTTCCCCTGTTCAAACTTCAGGTTAACACATGGAACAAATGCTCCTATTCTCTTTCTCTGCCCTAGTGATGACACCTCACCTAACAGGACAAGCCCCAAACTACAGCCTATACTGACTGAATCGACTATGTTTAGGTTTAAAAGTAAGTTAAAGATTACTTCAGTCTTTTATGTTCTTCCATTTCCAGTTAGCTGGAAGAGGAATAAACCAGGCTGTTGAGTAAGTGCTGTCAGCTGAAAGGTGACCTGTTCTTGAATCTGACCTTTCAGTTCAGCTTCATGGGTGGGTTTGGCTCAACGCACTAATTATGCCTGGGTTGCCAAATTCAAAGGAAAGGGTGGAGTTATGCTATAGGATGTTTACTTGTGTTATGCTGGAATTCTTTTGCTCTTGCCCAAGGCTGTACTTTGGAGGCCTTCAGTGATAAAATTGCTCATTTGTTCTTGCCTGAAACATTGTTTTCTTCTTGTCAATGGGAATTAGAAATGAAATGTTGTCCCTGACTGAATACAGAGCTAAAAGTAATTCCATGTTTTGTGATGCTGAAAGCATCACTGTCTGCTAATGTTGAGTGAAAAGATGGGCAAAAATGAGGAAAACACATCAGCACCCTTAGCAGAGATGCTTTGTGGAGCTCCTTGTACAACCTGTGTGAGAGGAGTCTAGTTGGTGGATCTAACCACAGGGGCAAAAGTGTAAATGACCACAAACTGGTTGGTAAAACCAACCAATCCATTTAAAAGGCATACAGGAAGGAAACTAGGAAATACAGGGGATAGATGTTTTTCCTTTGGATTTTCTTTTTTGGGTTGGGGTGCGCCATGGTATGGCCCACAGTCCTGGCTGTCCCCACATGGAAACCAACTAGACCACACAACCTTCTGGCCTGTACTCTGGAATTCAGTTCCCTTGGAAACTGAACACACACTTACACTGTTACTAAAAGCAGTAAGTGCAATAACAATTATTTTTTAAATGGTACCAAACCATGTATTTTCATTCTATTGTTGGAAGAGGTATAAAGTAACATACTTTTCTATTCTACATTTATCTACCGCAAACCTTCCTTTCCAGGTTTTGATCATTATGTTAAAAAGCAGTACAAGATGTCCACATGTCTTCAGTTTAATTCCAAACATTTCCTCTCAAAACAAAAAATATTTTCATTCTTCTTTGTGATAAATCCCACTTGTTATCAGTGATCATATTCGTATACACATTTTTTGACATTAAGCTAAATGCTGAAGGAATGATATTCCCAGTGTAGAATATAAAATAGAATAAATATTACATAATTTAAAAATCTGGCATACTTATAATTTAAAACAAAGGAATCACACGTCAAAACAGCATTTCACTCAGCTTTTATGCCATTTTTGAAGTTCTCTTTTCTTACCCTCAGTTTGGGCAATGATCAGGGGTCACTTGAGGTTCTGGAAGAAGTTGCTACCATCCTTTCAGCTGAAAGTTGAAGCATTGTCAAGAGTGTCACTGGAAACTTTAAATGACACAGCAGCAAACGATCCCGATGCTATCAAAGAGTAAGTGGTAATTAGGATGAATGGAGTGATGCCTGAACATCTTGTGGAATCTGTAGCACTCAAAGCAGAGACCCCACTGGGAGATGTTTTGGACAACATAACACAGAATGCTGTTCGTGTCTTCTGTCATGATCAATTTTATATGCCTGAAACCAATTTATTACTATTTAACAAGAGCAGGTGACTGGAAGGCTCTGAGCAGTATATTCTGCTGTTCTTCCTTTCTCTAATGTTCAAACAATGTGTTTTACATTTAAAAACATAAAAATAATCACTCTCTTGGAAAAAAAATTCTCAAAACCAAATTAAGCTTTGTTAATTATGCCCTTACCCTTTACAGTGTGAGAGACTTAACTCATGCTGCAAGAAGTAGAAGTAGGCACCAGCATTTTCTTCTTAGGTAGCCGCTATTGAAACAGGCTCTTTCCTTTCGTTTAATGTTTTCAGCTAGCACTTCTGTCACTGCAGCTTTGTAAGAGCAAATGGATGCCACAGATATTTCCATTTGAAAATAAGCAGGGAAGTCCTTACCTTCTTTCTAATCTAGTTCAGTCATCTTCCATAGTCCACAAAAAAGTTTCCTGAAGAGTTCTTAAATTGCATGAAGACAAAACCAAAAAAATGTTAACATTTTAGTCTCATTTCCCCATCCAAATCAGTCTGTGGACAAAGGATTTAAGGAAGGGTGTGCCAAACACTGAGGACTGTTGGTATTCCAAATCAATTAGAGTAGTTAGTGCCTAATTAAGTGCTACTTTATGCTCTATGCTCAGGCAAGTTGGAACACAAAATTTGAGCTATTACATGTGAAAACGTCTACTACTTTTGTGCATAGAAAATCTACTTTGTTTTATGTGAGTGAAGTGCTCTGTAAAACAGGCTAAACTCTTATCCTGGTTTGGCTGGCTTCCTCCTACAGTTTCAGAAGCTTCACAAACATTCATTTTCCTGTATCCTCACAAGTTACAGAGTATGCTGAAGATGAGTTGACTGGCAGCCAATTTTCCATGTTTCCTTCAAAGGGCAAACTCAACTGTCTTCTGCAGTAGCAGAGTTGAGAATCCCTTCATGCTCATGGTATCTTTATTTCCTGCTTCATAGAATAAATAGAATTTTTAGCTAGAGCTGAATAGAAAACGAGCTGGTGGCAACTATTTGAGCCAGACTTTCAAAGGAAAGACTTTCCTAACTTCCTTGCATGCAACAGCAAACACAAACACTGTTCTTGTCCATGCAGGAAATGTATCTTAAATCCCAAACAGAAGTAATATTATATTTTGGAGACTTGACCTCCACAGAGACCTGTCAGTCATCTCTGGCGCAGCATATGGGAACGTTCAAATTGCCACACCTGATAGGCATTCTTGTTGCATGCAGACAAAACCAAGTCCTTCTCATCTTCACTCTTTGCTGCTTCTATGCATTTGCCAGAAATGATGTGGACAATCATTCCATTCTACAAGATGGAAGAAGAAGGGAAAAAAAGCACATCAAAAAGAAGGGATTTCCAGAAAAAGCTAGGCCATGTTTCTGAAACTTTTTACATACAATAGATCACCAGTAATGACTGGTTATTCAAATTTTTGAAGTATTGCTCTAAACATAATGGCTGGGTTTAGCTTTTTAGCCTAGGGCATGGTGAGTATTCATAATTCCTTTCAAAGCTGACAGGACTGGTAGGTACAGAACCCAATACATCTCTTTTCACCACTATTTGTTTCCTGTGGGTACAGGTTGTCATCAGCATCAACTACAGACGTACAGACCACAGAATTTCAGAAGGACCAATGCTTCCTTAGGAATCAAAACAAATTACAGCAGGAACTATACCAGAGGACTGCAGCATCCCTACAACTACAGTCACAGCTATTGTCCAAGGCTGTCCTAAAGCATGACTTTTTTCAGTCTTGTAGAGGAGTTCCTGCACTGCCGAGTGAAGTCCACTGAATAATACCAAATTCCTCTAATAGGAAGTTTGCTCGTGTCTTACAATACAGGAGATTTAATGTTCCTCTACTCCCAAAGAGCCCTCATTTGTCTGGGTTCAGGATTCACAGACCCTTCCTCTGTCAAAAAGAAGTGGGCAAGATTTGCCCTGCTCTTATTTTCACAACCACTGATTATGATTCTATTCCTATAAAGCCAGTAAGACAAACAGTTAAAACAGATGAATTTAGGGAGGATTTCTGTAATTTGTATTTTTAAACTAAATTTATTTCACACAGTGTAGAGGGGCAAGAGGCATCCTAAATTTCAAGTGAAATTTCCCCTTCAAATACCTCATCCTTTCCCCACACAAGAATCCCGCCAATCACCCAGTGATCCCGCAGCCACCATCAGCACCCTTCCCCTCACAGCAGTCACTACTGACCTCCTGGACATCCCAGCGCTGGTGACTGTTGTCTGTCTCCTTTGTACAGTTTTGAGGGATAACCTTCCCATGTCTCACATCTAAGCAAAACAGTGGAGCAGAACCAAGCCGGATTTCCTTCATGCTGTTATATTCAAAGTGCTGGAAAAGAGAGGGTTTGTTTGAGCAATGATGGAAGGACAACCCAATTCATTTTTAAATGCTAATTCCAAAAACAATTTCCTGCACATGTTTGCTAAGATGCAACCCAAACATGAGCGATGGAGAACCAGAAGCCTTGACCTTGCAAAGCAATCCCCTCAGCTAGCTAATTCTGGTGTAATTATTTACCTAAGGTAAGTCTCTGTGGAATGTAATTATGGATAAAGTAAACCCATTGTATAATAAAATTTTCCAGTTTAATAAATATTTGAACAGATGGGTGTTTCTGCCAGTGTCTGCACACACTGCAGTTAGAAATGTGCCTGCAGCTCACCCTGAGCTCTATGTAAGCAGCAGAACTTGCTTGGGACTTTGAGTAAATATCTGCAGTCAGTTTGTATTGGTTTGGTTTCTCTTGGTGATAGTCTAATGCCAACCTGGGAGCCTACATGAATTGCTGTCCTGTCTTTTGACTGCAGTTTAGGCACTAAACTAGGTACTAATGAAGAAACACATCCCAATTATTCTGGTATTGGGATATACTGTACTCCCAGACTTTCTGTTCTCCAGACACCACCATACATACTAGCAAGTAGGCACTTAGTGATGTCTGCTGGGGCAAAGCATGGGTATCTGGCCTCAGTGACACATGGAACATTGCCATGTTTCAAATGACACTCAGCTGCAGAAAAATGGGCAACATTGCCTTAGCACATGTCTAATTTTGAAGACATCAGTATTTCCACTAATGCCAACCCAGCCATTTTTATGTTGGGGTTACTGTTTTCTGTATGGTTCCCTAAATTTGATACAGTGCCTATATACTTAAAATATACAGTACCTGGGTTAGACTGTCACTGCAAGGGAAGAGTTCAATAGAGCCTTCTTCAATGGCTCTTCCAGGTCTGTAATCTGCACAGAAGCCAATGCCAGTATTGTAAAGCTGTAAGTAAAGGTTTATACTGAAATAAGGCACAATCAGATACAAACAAAATATCCTTCAGCTGACATTTTTTGTGATTGTATCCCTTTATGATATAGGGTTTTGCTCATAATTCAGGCTTTTTTTTCTTTTCTCTCAAACTAGATCTTGCATATTGATCTTGCAAACTGATCTGATATAAAAGGCTATCTGCATGAGGCAACACAGTTCTTTTCCTTTACTAATGCAACCTAAGGAAACTAAGGTCAGGATCCTCTGAGCTGAAGACAATCTGGGTTCAGCCCCTGGCTGGCTTTCAATGTTTATGTGACCAGCTGTTTGTCTCTGCTGTTCTCTTCTTTCTCCTCTTGTCCTTCTTGCTTTGTCTGTTTGGACAACAAACATTTCAAAGCAGGAACAGCCTCTTACTTTATGTTGAGTACTTAGTACATGGAAGCAATACTGGGGTCTTTGAACAGCACAAACCCACTATTCATTATAGTGTATTTTCTCTTACCCTGCCAGAGAATCCTGGTGTGTCTTCAGCTTGGGAGAGCTCAGGGTATACATTTGATACAAACCACTGGAAATTTCTACAGCCCAGTCTCTTTTGTAGCTGAAGGCGCTCGCTGCAGTCTGGCTTCTCTGCCTTTATGGAGAAAGCATAGGGACAACAAGGTTACTGGTATATTTGTGTTAGAGATGTTAGAAGTGACAATGACTACATAGGAATTATTTCTACCATCTCTTCTTTCCTGTATGTTATAGATATTGATATATAGCTTTCATTAGTACACAGAGGAGGAGGACCAGCTATAGCCTTCCTGCAACTTTGTGCTAAAGCAGCATTTAGTCTGGCATTATGATGGAAGCAAATGTTTCAGAAGTAGCTTACACTGTGAAGGTATTTCTAAAAATCATTATTATACTTCAAGATAACAGTAATTTTTTAAATTAAAAAGTCAGGGCCAAGCTTGATATTTGTTAAACTGAAATCAGTGGAATTGCATTAGATTGTCATTCAGTACAGATTTTGCCCCATTGATTAAAATTCAATTTTCTGGCTTTTAACAGCCCAAATTACCCAGTTATTTTCAGTCCTCCATGATATGAGGATGTTAAGTGATGAGAAAATTTAACCCAAAATGTAGTCTATCACATTATTATCTGATAGTTACTAAATCATAGAATCATAGAACAGTCAGGGTTGGAAAGGACCTTAAGCTCATCCCGTTCCAACCCCCCCTGCCACAGGCAGGGACACCTCCCACTTAACCATGCCACCCAAGGCTTTGTCCAACCTGGCCTTTGTAAGTGAAAGTGTTTTGTGGCTTTAAAGGCCACAAAACCTTTTCTACAAAACCATAAAACCTTTTCTATGATTTATGTGTTTTCTTGAATTATGTATGCACAAAATCCACTCTTTCCCTTCCTGGTAGTAACTCTGATCTGAAGAAAGACAAGTGCCTTCAACCCCTGGCGAAGCTATGGGCATCTGCACTGCAAAGAACTAGCAGTCTGTATATTTGAGGGTATTTAGCACTGAAAATGGCTAATATTTCTGAAAACCTCTAGGCAGGTAAGTGTTAACCCTTCAGTTTCAGAACTACGTGAAACAATTCTCTAAATCTCTCAGTGCTCAATTATTAAAATACCTCACCACCCTTGAGTCTCTCTGCTCTTTCTTGACAGCTGTAGACCTCCCCCTTCATATTTCTCATTTTAAAAAATGCAGGCTTGGATTCCAGGAAACTGGAAAGATTCCTACGTCAGAAATTAAAATTGGTAACATAAGCAAAGAATTGCCCATAAATAACTTTGCCTCAGAGACCAGCTATCTCTCTGCATCCATAAGAAAGAGAAAAGGGCTTTGTTTTCCATGCCTGGAAAACACTGACAAATGAAGGGCCTGTGAGATCAAGGGAGATGTATCAGTTTCTGAAGGCAAGGAGCGATTGAAGAGATCAGTCATGCCATGTGACACTGTTTGCCAGCCCCTGTAAGCTGTACCAGCAAAGCTTGAGAGTTGCAATATGTTTGAGAACCTCATAGTTTAGTTTCAATCTTAAATTCAATAAGCATTACATCAAGGTTCAGCAATTTAGCACCACACAAACCTGCTTCCAAGAGATTTTCTTGGAAAAGGGAAATAGAAAAGTAAAATGCTTCCCCTAAAATGAGGTGTTTCTCATGAGACTGCTTTGGCTGAAGAAGGCAATGGCAGTAAATCTCATTTTGTCTTATTAGTTGCATTCTGCATTTGATGCTGAATAAGCTGTGTAAGTAATGTAAAGAAAATAATTATCACTGTAAACCAACCTGAAAGGAAACTGTTCTTGTAAATGAAATATATCAACCATCGCACAAGAAAAGGAGAAAAAGAGATAGTGGCTGAAATACTAGAGAGCTGGGAAGAGCGTTATTCATCTACATTAACACTCATGCCACAGGCATCCTGAGCAAGAGGTGATTCAGATCATAAACCAAGAAGACTTATAAAGCAATCTAAACGGGGGCTACTGGTTATTTTCTGCAGTGGGCTCCAGGAGATTTTTGTAGTGGCCAATAGGTGGCTCCGCTCACCCTCTCAGCGCAATAAATCCCCTCAGGGCCCATCTGCAGCTGAGCGTCAATAATGTCATCGCTTGCTTGTGCCGTTTGAATAATATCTCACTGCACTGCCAAACTGAAAATATTGGCTGTGAAAGAAAGGAACAAAGAAAAGGGCCTTTTATGTTATGGTATGCTGAGCAGAGAGATCATAAAATTGATCATTTGAATGAGTATCATACTTAGAAGTGTTAAGAGTATACTGGCTAGAATGAACTCTCAGGCAAAAGGTCATGGTGCTTACAGACAGTCAACTGCATCATTGGTGGCTGTAGTTTCTAGTACTAGAAAATTGCTTCTGAGTTGACAAGAAAGGCCTTCAGGAAATTATTAAATGATTTAAGGTCCTAACTGCCCATCTTAAAAGACCTGGCCTAGTGTTCTCCTTCTAATTACATGGCTGTAACACTTGCGAGTCAATTAACGGATGCCTGGTCAGTGGAGTTCAAACAAAGAGGGAGAACCTTTTAAAAAATGTGAAAATAGAATAAAAAGGGAAACATGATAGGCTCAGACTCTAGGATTACCATAGCAGTCTGACTCAGGCAGCCTGAGAGGCAGGTCCACTGGTGGAGTGTGAGGAGGTCAGACTAAGCTAATACACTGCTCTTTTCTTCTCCCCACTCTAGTGCAGCTCTTGCTGATACGGCTTTCTTAGATGATAGCCAATACTGCAATACCTGAGTTGTGCATGGTTGAAATGCAGGAGTAAAAACGAATGGGACACTTTGCAGATCACCTAACCATGCTCTGCCTTAATGTTCTAGTGGATCTTTTTTTGCCTTAGAAACATGGCATTGCTAAATGATTAGGAAGATGAATGACATGTTTTCATTCAAAACTGCCCCCAGTTTATCCACTGGCTTGTAGGACAGGATATCGTTATAAGAAAAGGTAGTGGAGCCAGAGAAGTCCAGAGAGCTGTAGCAACATTAACAACTTAACATTATCAACAACTTACCATTAACAACATTAACCACAGCTGCATGACTCTTAAACATTCAATGGTTTGTAATACATGGGATATACAGTCCCTTGACTGACCCTTATCTGCAATGAATTATACAGTGGCTTAAAATCAAGTGTGGTCATTCTGCAGTTGTTGGTGGGTGTGCAGATGGTTCAAGTGTGGCTGCATGCCAGGGCTCACCACACACCTGGTTGTAAGCCTGTCTTGGTTTGCAGGCTGCTGGGAATCCAAATCCCTGGAGGTCACACCTCTATCTGAGTGATGCTTCTAATGGAAAGGTAGCACGTAAATAGAGGCTATGTTGAGATCAGACCTTCTCAGTTACAGGCAGTTGCTTCTGGATGTCTGCCAGTTCAGGGGAAAAAAAAAATCACTTTTTTTTGTCACTAGACCACTCAGATGAGTCCTCTTCTAGTAGGAGAAACACCAGTTTGCCACATACCCATCAATATTACTGAATATCCCTGTGAATCACGTGAGGAAGACCTTCAGTTACAAAGAATTAATCTTCTAGGAGGACCCTTTGAGCACACACTGCCATTAGCTTCCACTTCAGGTGCACCACAACCCTCCACATCCTATCAGTGGAAAAACAAATCAGAGCTTGTTGGACAAGCTGAAGGAGTCATTCGGAAGAGTCATACTCGAAGAGATTTGATAATTTCAGCAAACAACTCCTAGGCACAAGTTTCTTTCCTTCTTGATCCGACAGGGCTTCCACTGGAAGCTTTTGTACAAAGACTATCCCCAGCACCATGCACATTGAATGTTTGACTGCACATAGACCCCTACTCATATTCCAACCCCTTTACCTACCTCAACACTCACTCCTTCCCTCAGAAACAAACCACTACAGTTGTCTTTACCTTGCTGATTAAGAAAGCCACTGTGTCATGCTTGTAGAAGTTCTCTTTAAAAGGGCCCAGCCAGGTCTCTGCTATTCTGATTTTGTTCCTCACAAGGGCGTCTTCATAGGAGAAAGCACGGGGAAAGTGATTTCGATAGACATGCCCAACTCGGGAGCATGGAATAATTTCTACAGAGCCACCACAGAGCCAGGCCTGAAACATAGACGAAAGCACAAAAAAGAGTTTACCTTATGTGTGTTACCTGTGTCTAACCAGGAGAAGCTCCTTTCCTATAGACTCTGCCTCAGGAAATGCTAATCTGCACAGGGCTGGAAACAGCAAGAGTAGTATTATGTGCTTCTTCATACATTGTTTCCCACAAATACAGAGACAGAGATGATACTGGGCAATCAGACATTTGATTTGACTGAGTACTGCTATTTATAGGCTTTTTATGTTTTTCTGTGCGCAAACAGTGCAGTGCATTGAAGAGACCAGGGACACACCTTCTTTTGTCTGGGACATTAAAGTCTCTACACCCTTTCTGTCTGCAGTTCCTATTGCTTTTTAATATCAGTTCCCCTTTTTATCCTGAAAAAAATCAATGCAAACAATTTAATATAAACAATTTGGTATTTAAACTACAGGTTGGCAAAGAAATAAATCTACTCTCCCTTTGCTGCATGTTAAATGCCAAAAAAGATGAGGCAGCTTTGAGAAGGTGCTGAAACCAGTGACTCAGTCCTCAGAAAGATAGTGATAGCCAATGAAACTTCCTTCTCCTGACATGATGCTCCTAACTCACAGCAGCTGCATGTTCTGATATAGTCGTGACAGATCATGGAGCTTGGGGATAAAATTCTGTAAGGAAAGTATTAGTCCCATACCCCAAGATGTTTGGCATGTTTTCATAAACTGCTGCTTGACTTTTCATTCAGGTTCATTAAAAGGCCAATAGTTATCACATCTTGATGTTTTAATGAAGGTTCTCACCCTGATAGATAGTTCCAGATTTTCTGCTCCCCATGTAGTCATGTCAGAATCGTAAGCTCCAATGTTTTGGAAGTAATGTCGATTCATGGCCACCACTGCACCAGCTACCACAGGACTCCTGCGTAGAAAAGTTTGGAAGTGAATGTTTTGGGGTTTAGATGGGGAATTACATAAAGGGTGAAAATCCCACCATTTGCATTGGGATAGTATTACATCACTTGAATCTTGAATGAACTGATTATCTAACCAGAAGAAAAAAACAACTCTAGGATTTGCTTGGGGAAGGGAGCCAAGAGCTGAATTATCAAATAAGGCCCAAAACAGTGGGAAATGTTACACGTATGTACACCCAAAACAGGAGACAAAGAGATCATGATTAAGACATCTCTTTTAACTCTCTATGATCCATCTTTTGCTTTCCCTACCAACCTCCACACATTGTCCAATCAGGTTGTATACTAGTTGTATGTGCGAAACATATTTGTCGTGTTGAAAGTATGACTGTAATCTAGTTAGAATGATTACTAAGGGCCAAACAAAGTCAGTGTAAACCAAAAGCCTATCCCTTCAAAAAACATTAGCTGGGCATATGCAAGTAACCAGGTCTCTCTCCTGTTAGCTGGAAGATGAGCCAAATTGTACAGTTTTGCTGCTGAGCTGAGCAGAGACATTTTGGCTGATGGACTGTTACCTGATAGGGCTGATGGGAGACTGTCGTACCTTCTCTTCATGCTCTGGCACTGGTTCCCAATGAAAATTTAGTTTCCAGTCAAAAACACCTCGATGCTGGCTCATCGAGTGATAGTAATGAAAAGTCTTCCAGTCTATGACATCTATGATGGGGGAGACGACGCTGTTTCTGAAAAAGATGGTAGCCTTAATTTTCAAAGCCAAAGCACAAATTAAGTTCAAAACTCTATTTATAAACAGTGGTTCTCCTTTTTGACTGTCAAACACAAGCACTCCTCTAAATGTTGAGTG
Source organism: Psilopsiagon aymara (assembly GCA_024733675.1). Classification (NCBI taxonomy): domain Eukaryota; kingdom Metazoa; phylum Chordata; class Aves; order Psittaciformes; family Psittacidae; genus Psilopsiagon; species Psilopsiagon aymara. The sequence goes on along the minus strand of JANRGW010038181.1, from coordinate 13,050 downwards.
CCCTTACTTTCCGGGCTGATAGAATTTCAGGTGCTCTGTGCATGGGAATACTGAGGGTGCAGTGAGGAAGATAAAGATCAATAAGTTATTGATAACTTGTACTTGTGTTGTCATATAAAGCTATTCAGGATTTTGCTATGAGTTAACTACCAGAATTCTTACAAAGATATTTCACACAGAGGCCCCAATCTCTAATGTTATAGGCTTTACATGGATGCAAAGTGTAGAATAAAAGATAATTTTGACCTCACTTTGCAATCCTTTGATTTTTCTGCAGATGCTCAACACACTTCATGAGTTTGTTGCTTTTGATCACTTACCCTTGTTTTGTTCTGCTGGTTGTTTTGCAAAAACATTTATCACTGAGTTAAATCAGTTTCTGTTCAAATTTTAACACAAGCTTAAAATGCTCCTGCAAATGTACTGTCACAGTGTGGAATCTACTTTTAAGAGCTAGAACAAAGCCATTGCACTGTAAGCAGCATTACTCCAATTTGTGTTTAAGAGAATCCATATAGGAAATCATTCTGGAGTAGCTCTTGCCCCAGAAAACAACTTCCCGTTAAAACTGAGGAAGAGAAATTAAATTATCAGTTTTCGGGCCAGGAGTAGGAGGTTTTATTTTCTCTTTTAAAGATTTATAATTTGGTCGAGATTGCTCTTGAGAGAAATATGCTTAAAACATAATATTATCAGTAAAGAAAAGAAATCTCAGGAGTCTCCAGTGCACTCTGCCCTTTGTACTTTTCTGAGGCAGAAACCAGCCAGCCGAAGAAGATGATAGCTCCAGGTCATGTTAATGTAATCTTGACATATCTTCTCTGCCTTCACAATCACTAGAATAATGGTTTTTTCAGTATCAGGATGGGGGGAAACTCCAAACTTTGCTTTATCACAGTTCCTATTTCCTGTAAAGTATTTTAAAAGCCCAGGGAGAAACAGAGACTACTGTTAGTGAATTGTAAGAACAGTGCAGAGTATAGCATTCAAATGACTCAGTTATTCCTTTGTTTCCTAATAAGAACAGACTATGATGAACTAAAGGCAGAAAGATTTAAACAAAGAAGTGATTATATTTCTTCATTCAAGTGCAAATCCAGCCTTTGTAATATGTAATAATAGGCACTCTTAGAAACAAGCACTGGGTTTATAAATAGATAAGACAATTTCATGGTCACCTGCAACATTTGCAGGCATGCACATTAAGGCAGTTTTGTGCTGTCATTCCCCTGCAGGAATCAAGAAGAAATGGAAAGAAATAATACTAAAAATAATAAAGCTGATATACTCTGATTCTCTTCATGATACCCTTATGACATAGTTTGTATTCAGGACAGGAGCAGCCACCTCAAACTCAAGGCAGCAGGATCCTTCCTAGTGCAAGCTCTATTTAACCTTTGCTCACTAACAGCATGAAAAGAAAACTAACTGCTTCTAGAAGTTACTTAAAAGGCAGGATCATGGACTCTCACAAGCAGTTGCTTTTTTCTTTAATATGCTGGGAAAAATCCACCTCACAAATTATATGGGGTTTGTATGACTAACCATCAAAAAAATGAAAAGTCACTGTAATTGTAATTTCTGCAGCCTGCTGCATTCTCCAGTGTATGAGTATCTGACAACTGTGTGGTTAGGAGTGTAGCTGGCATTGTATACTTCCCACCTCAGTTTGATGCTACTTGCTGAAATGCATTTTATCTATTGCTTCTGGTTTATCCATCTCATCCAGACAGGACTGAAGAACTAATGACCTCAGGGGAGTCAAAACTCCACTGCTTCCAGTATCAGTGCAATTGCTCATAAGAATATGCACCACAGCAGTAGTTCTTATTGCAACAATAGTTTATTTTTAATGCATGCTTTTGTTTTGCTTGCTATTGGGCATTAATTCTTCAATGCCACTCAAGAAAAATACCTGTAGTGATGTAATGGATTCTGATAGCTTGGAGACCAAGCAATTATCCAAACCATCTGCAAATTATGACACAGAAAATTAAAGTATTTAAGACAGTTGAAAATAGCTCACTGGATAGGTCACATTCTACCCTGGTGTGAAATGTTAGGTCTTCACCTAGTATAAACTGGCATAGCTCTGCTGAAACCAAGAGAAGCACACCTTCTTAAAACTTTAAAGGTTAAGAGTGTCTTTCTGACCTGAAATAGTGGAATCTGGTAACTATCTTGTGTGAAAGCTGGTCAACATCCAATTTTAGTCTTAATCAAGCAGTGCATTACCTATCTTTCGGTATTAATGTTTCTTTCTTTTTAATAACGTATCTGTTTTCTGCATATTCAATGATAGTTTGATATTTGAATCTTAAGGCAAATCTGCAGCAGAAGGCAATTGAAAGCTGGAAAATGTTCTTTGCTATTCTATTTCATTTTAACTGGGTAACTGGCAGACAGTCAGCAGCTTCTCAGCACTTTGAAATGAAACACACACTGGCAAACTATTGCTAATTTTACTCTGTGGAACCCTAGGAAAGGGAAAAACAGGAAATTCAAGCACAACTATCAGCAAGGCTTTGAACCATTTGACTCATTTGTGAATATTTCAAATGCTTGGAACACTTAAGAACTACAAAAGGTCACAATTCCATGAAAAAAAGCAACCCAAACAAGAACAATTTCCTGGTTTGGGATTTCTCAATCAAATACAACTGCAAATGAAATGTCTTCCCATGACCCTTTGCATTCACCATGAACATTGTGTTCTTTTCTATTTTTAGAATAAGTAACATGAGGAGAGGAAGATTTAATTAACACATCTGTTTTGAAGTTTCAGATATGCTGGTTTTTGAAAGTGCTTTTCATTGATTTGTGCTTTCTTTTGCTGGGAAAGGAATAGATTTTAATATGCTTGAAATCCCCTTTAAACAAAGAGAAACAACAACAAAAAAAAATCCAAACCCAAACATGAAAGTTATATATTTTCCTCAACCAGTTTCAGTGTGGTTTACTTAAATATTGCCCTACAGACCCGCTCCAGACTAACACAAGTCATATGAACAGTCAGTCTTCTTGAATTGATGGACCACTCATAGGCTAAGCACTAAACATATATTTCAGATCTTTGCTAGGTAGACTGCTAAAGGAATGCTTTTTAAAAAACATAATCTTTCAAACCTGTCTTTTTTGTTAAAATATTCAAATGTTTATGTGGGGTATCAAAATCTGTAGGAACAACCAATAGCTTTTCACACTGTACAGTCAGGGCGTTGTGCCATAGATCATGCCTAAATCCTCATTGCTCCTACTTTTGGCAGTTATATTTGCTTTTGGCTTTAGATTCTTTTCTTCAGTTTCTTTACCTCAACTTCTTTAAAATAGGTCACCTGCTGATCCTGATCAACTGTGAAAGATTGTAAAGAGATCTTCACCTAATGTACCATGAAAATGCAGAACATTAATTTACTGAATTTGTAATGAGTGTTATTGGCAAATGGAGGACGTAGAAGGATCAGGCAAAAAGAGTCATCCCAGGAAGCAGGCTGTTATATATGAAGTATATGAAAAGTTCTCATAATGAGGAGAATAGCAGGGAAATGCTGAAGTTCTGCTGGCTCTGGGTGGATAAGATCCTGCTTCCCTGAGTCTGAGAAAAGGTAGAGAACAGATGGCTTAAGTATTTGGTAGCTCAAAAAGCTGGGGTATAGGCCACTGAGAAGTGGAGAATCAGATGAAAAGAGATGAAGGAGCTGTTAAAATTTAGTGCAAAGTATTTTCCTTCTCTCTGGTGTATTACAATAAAATTAGAAGCACACAGAAATTTTCTGGACAGCAGAAATCCTGTATCTACAAGCAGAAGCTCCAATTCACGCCCGAATGGGAGCAAACATTGGGAGTGGATGAGTGGATGGGAGTGGAAGGGAAGCATCCAGTGGGAGTGGATGAGAAACCTTTCCACTGCTGTGTTCATTTCTTGCTGTTTAACAGCATTTCCATTAAAGATTAGCGACCTAGAATCACAGTCCTAAGTTGAGGCCTTTGAATTTTAGAAACTAGATAGACTTCTTTGAATAATAGCACATGCTGCTGTTCACTAATGTAATATTTGAACTGTAGTATGGGCAGTGCACAAACATAGGGGGAATCAGCCCTTGCAACAAGAAGCAAGGAGAAAGGGAAAGATCCTAAGGGAAAGCTACCTCTTTGCAAGCCACTCCTCTGCCACATTATGGTGCCTATGCCTTTCTTAGAGGTGGAATTCCTTGTCAAGAATATAATCAAGGCTCATTTTTCTTTCATGATATATTCTCAGGAACCACTTTTGGGATCTAATTTTTAAAAAGCCATCTTGCTTCAGTGTGATGGTCACTGGTTTTAGGTTGAAGAAAGAACTTTTTCAAGGCTTCATGGCACAGTTCATTCTATGCCCTCTCCACCTTTCACTGCCTTTGGACCGAATGCAATCTAGCAGCTGTCTCCTGCAGTCTCCTGGAAAAGGCAAACACTTTGAAAGATGACTGTAATAATGGCACAGCTGCATTACTATGCACCATGCTATTCACCTGGAATTAGTCTGGAACACAGTTGTCAAATTAAATGATCTATGGGGCATTTCATCCAGTTTTATAATGTTGTCCAGGTACCTACAGTATTCACCCTTGAACAATCAAAGTGTTACAGGACCCTACACAAACCATCGAACCATTCTTCAGGCAATATACTAAGCTGATGCACAGTTTCCCAGTCAATTTGTTAGGTATGCTTTGCAGAACTAGTCCCAGTCAAGGTGCCCATAAATGCATGAGTAATGATTTTAGAAAGAATACTTTTCTGAAAACAATTTTGATCAGGTCAGTGAATAAAGTGATCACATAGGGAGGTGAAATGTCAAATAGCTGTCCAACATTTCCACACCTGCCAAAGTGGGATAATTTTTCTCATGTTTGTCCTGTCTGTAATTACCACAGTCCACTAAGAACTGCAAGGATTTCTGGTTTTGTATGTTCGGCTTACAGTGAGGTCTCAGTTTGAGTAAGGATCTCTCAGCATCACTATAAGACAGGTGACAGTAACAGTGGCAGATCTGATCAGAAGTCGTAGAAAATTAGGCTTAATCATAATTTTCAAAGTTAAAATCTCCCTCCAGCTCGGTTAAGCTGCTGCGAAGGTCTGAGCTTTGGAAAGGCTGCATTTTGCCTTGCCAGCAAACAACTCACCCACTCTGGGTGATTGTTTTCCCATCCTGTTTCTTCAGCAGAAGTGCATGAGTAGGAGCTTGACTGATACATGAAGAAGAGGAAAGACAGATATTTCTCCAGTCACTGTAAGCTTTTATTTCGTTGTACTTGCCTCATTTGGGTAGTCTCAGGGAGTGCACATGGTTCAATTTAACAGCTCCTCGACTGCTAAATGAGGCAATTTTATATTTCCACAGTGATCTCCATGCAAGCATTACAAGCAATTTAAGAAAACTCATGAATTAACTTCCTTATCAGGTCAGTGTTATTATCACCATTCTTCAGCTAGGGAAAGAGGGACAGTGAAGGAAAGAGACTGCCAGGTGTGCCAGAGCGTGTCTTCCCTGCGTCCTGGAGAATGGGGCAGGTTCTCCACACTAGCAGTGACAAAGCCTCCAGGCTCAGACACAGTGACTGATACAGCATATAGAAAGGGGTGGCTTAGTCCATTCTATCAACAAAACACTCTTCCAGCTTTGTTCCATTAATCCAATTAGCCATTAGTTAACTCAGTGTTAAATTCTGCCCTCCTGGAAGAATGAATGAGCATATGGGCCCTTACACAGGAAGAGAATCCCTTTCTTGTGAAATCTCAGAGCAATAGAAGGCTTGGTGGCTTTGCATTCCTTCAAAAGGGGTAATTTTTGACAGTGAATCACCACACTTCTGGTGGGGTCCTAACTTTCTGTAACTCTCTTGATTTCAGCAATACAACCTTGAGTAAGGACAGTTTTGCATGAACATCAACAATTGACTATAGCTCAAGACAGAAGAATCGTGAAGCATAGTCATAATAAACAATCTCATAAGTCAGCAGAGAAAACACCAATCTGCTTTTTCAAGGAGGACCTTTTAAAAAGAATATCCCTAACATCCCAGGGCAGCATTACTCTTGCTTTCAGTATTGGTACTGATTTTATCTGAATGATGTTATAATTTCTAAAAAACTCATATTAATTCTCTTACAAGCAAACATAATCAGCCATAAAAACAGCTTGTTCCAGTGCCTAGGAAGAGCTTTTGAAGGTCTTTAGTATGATTATTTAACAGTCTGGTAAGAGTTTTAAAGGTTGAGGTTTTTTAATTTTACTCTCTCTAGCAATTAATTTTTTCCCAAATGGCAAATGTGTAATGATAGAGATGTTAATGCGTAATTTCTTTTACTCTCAGAAAAGTCCATTTAATAAAGGATTTACTCCTATGTAATTCTTGAAACATTTGCAGTGATTTAATCTCTTTGAAAGACTTGGGGACTGCATAGATGAGCTCATATGTAAATTAGAGAGCAGGGCCAAGCACCAACCTAAACATGAAGACTCAGAAAATATGAATCTGTATCTTCAGAGACAGTATGGGTGACACTGAATTGTAGCCAAACTGGCTCAGGAGGACAAAGCATTTCATCCCTGGTTTCATCACCGAGACAGACAAAAGATAAAAATAATGAAGTATTCAGTACTTTGGTGGCTGTTTGCCAATTTGTGAACACCTTGAGATGGGAGCCTTTTTAATTCAGACCACGGGGAAGCTTTCTTATAGCTCGAAATAGATACAGACTCTGACAGTTAGTGATGCTGGGTATGAAGTGAGGGTTATGAGTGTGACCTACCCTGCTTCCCACACATCAGGGTGATGCATATGGTGCTAAGGTAGAAAAGAAAAGCAGTGTGACCAGAAGGAAGAAGGTAACCAATAGAGGATAAACCAAAAAATATCCAAAGCTTCCCAAGTACATCTCTTATAGCAGAAATTGGCATATGAAGGAGCTCCAAGGTCAGGAGGATATTTACCGGTTGCTGGACAGCCTGGCTAGGAGGGGTTCCAGCCAGCCCTTCTGACACTCGCAGTGTGAATCCATGAAGATGAGCACATCCCCAGTTGCCCGTGCAGCTCCTAGCATCCGACCTCGGATGACTCCAAGCCTCTTGTTGCTCCGAATGAGTTTCACACCATCCAACTTAGAAATGTATTCACTTAGAGCTGATTTCAGGGGCCCTGTCAGAAACAGAATGGTTACTGAAATGTTTTAGCTTTGATTCAAGCTGTTGTAGAAAAGCGAATTAGTAGTAGATGAAACATCTTGCTGGTAAAATGCTTTGGGTCATTTGTTTTACTTGGCCAAGTAGGCTAGGTTCCAAATATCGCCACAGCAGCAAAATGCTGAAGTAGAGGCTGATGGAAACTGAGATTCACTAGGTATGAAGCTATTCTTGTGAGAACCTTTATAGCCTCCTATACTGTTTTTAGCAAAAGGCGGTTGCTCTCGTAATCTCATAAAAGGCACAGATCAGAATGAAACACTACAGGTGTCTGGCTTTCCCAGGCTCTTGGATTGCTTTAGCAATGTGGAGTTTTCCAGTCTATGCTTCAGCCAAAGTCCAAGTCTGGAAATTATGACAGCAGATCTGGTCCAGTGGGAAGAGTAAAGTTTGCATACTATGATATTATTTTAGAGTAAAAAAGTTTCAGGGTGATTGGAAATGATGGGAAGAAAGAAATGTGTTTAAAAATTGAAAGGCTAAGCTGAATTCTAGGGATGGAAGAGTGAAATCTGGCAGCCAGCTCAAGGCTCTGCTGAGCTCTCTTCCTGGGGGTGTTCTTTGTCTCCTGCTTCCCTTGTGCACTTCTTGGAGGAGGACAGTTTCTTCCCTGAAGCTTTGGAAAAAGAGCTCACATACAGAGAAATGGGGGATACCTTGCTGGCTGAGATCATCAACCAGGATGATATCCTTGAGGGAGGCCTTTGGGGCTGTGTCCATAATGCTGTGCACAGTTCTCAGCAGAGTAGACCAGGCTTCATCACGGAAACAAATGATGATACTGGCAGTAGGCAGACTGGAGTCATATTCTTGCTGTAGGCACCTGCATGGGATCAGATGAGGGAGACACTGGCAACACTAGTAAAACTGGGTACTTTTTTCTCAAAGCAAAGTTGTAAGCTACACCTAAACCTTCAAGGATGGAAACCAGTTTAAAGATCTCAGCTAATATCTAATGAAAAAAAGGAAGAATTAAGGTGTCCAAGACTGGAATATAAAGTGAAAATATGGGAATGACACTATAAGAATTAAAATACAAAAAAGAGGAAAGTTTTGCTGACTTCTAGAATACTTTCTTCTGCTCTGACTGCCTCAAAACACAGAGGTCAAACAGTTATAGTCCAGAAGGCAAAACAAAACTGAAAAGATAATTAGACAAAGCAGAGAAGGAGATGAAGCAGGTCAGTCAGCCTCCACCAGTTTCCACACTTTCTCAAGTAACAGGGAAAATGGCAAACTGAAATGCAGCACCTTTAAGACTAGAAAGTAAAATAATTCATCTGCACAACAGATCAGTATACCTGTGCACTGTCTAATGAAGGAAACTAACATCTCAATCCTGATCCCAGGGTTCCTCGTTTTCCCGTGGGGCCAAGATTTCACCCATGACATTGGAACAACTTCCATCAAAGTTGCTGTGGATTACATGTTGTTTTGACAACTCAAGCATATAAAACTGAAAAACACTTCACCCTCACAGTATACAAAAACTGTAAACCCTCATCGGACAACGAGTGTTTCATAAATGTAAGTAAAGGATCTACTAATCACATTCACAGCAAAGTGTTTTGTGATGTATCAGCCTCGGTTCAGAGATAGGACATGCTATACTGGCCTAAGACTGCACATTTTCCAGGAAAGGCCTTCAAATGCCCATTATAGGAATGCAGAGAATGTGCCTGTGTATGTGCTTTGCTTACATTAGAAAACACATTTTAAAATCTTTCCATTTCCTGAGTAGCAGTTATCTGGTTTCCTAACTCATTTAACCTCTAGCAACAAGAACCTCTTCGAGAAATTACAGAATTGGCTGAATGTGGCCCATTGCTATTTCAGCATCTTTGTACTGCCAAGCAAATCCTCACACAGCTTTTACAGTGGTTGTTAAACAATTAGCTACTCAGCAGAAGCTCATGTAAGGGATATAATTTTAATATTTCTACGTTTATTACCATTTTACTTAGTGCTTCTGTTCATGGACAGAGGCCCTATGAGGCTAGACACGATCCAGGACACAAAGCTGCTTATCATTTTAAGGAAACCATAGGTGAATGATTTAATAACAAATAAAAATAAATGACTACTATAGAGAAACCAGTGGAATATCAATTTTAAATGACCACAATTATAATAATTTATTATAGTTTATAATATTTCACATTAATATCTTTTTGCATAAAGAGAGATTTTCTGTAATCAACAAAGCTGTTACTGAGAATTTCATGCGGGGTAATTGTTTCCATTTTCAGCAGGATGAAGAAAAGGAGACTCTCATCACTCGGAAGTGTTTGTATTTTCAGGCAGAAGAATCCCGGGGGAATTAAGAAAAGTGAAGATGCAGTTCTTTTACTACCAGGCAGCTTCCAACCAGATCTGTTCAGTACAACTATTAAGTACCTGTATTTTCCACCACAATGCTACAATGCCTTTTTGCTAGTGCTGTGGTTATAGCAAGAAAATAAGGCTGTTGTGGAATCTTAATTAGAAAAGAATTGAAAATAACTGCATTTGAATATATAACCTAAGTTGGGAGTGTTTAGTTGCCATGGAGATTGGCAAAGACTTGCAATAGAGACATCTAATCTTCAGGAAAATGCAGAAGGGTACTGGTATACAGAAATACATTCCCTGTAATTTGAAGCAGTTTCATAGACTGTCCATCATCTGTTGGCATTTCAAAAAGTCAAGGCTGTGGCTGATAAGAGACATAGTGTTTTAATCCCGTTTGTGAAAAATAAGAAATTGTCACATGCTGCAATGAACAGGAGAGCAATTCTGACACAGCAAAGGCACTGCCAACTACGACTCCCACTCACCTTCAGGAAAATGTCTTGTTGAGATTCAGCTCCCAACAGCATTCAAGTGGAAGCTATGATTTTGTAATGAAACTCAAAACCTTTTTAGGTATATTGCGAGTTCCTCTTTGCCTGGGCATGTTAAACACTCAAGCACAAGAGAGGAAAACAGATCTTTGTTTTTCTGGCAGAGCCCCACCATAGAAGTCACAATGTCAGGCCTGATTTGGGTCCATTGTTGCAGGAGGGTGTCAGCAGCAGCTGGACCAACTGATAGCAGCACAAAGCACTCTGAGGGATGAAGGTACTTCTGGGGATGACCCTTAGTGTAGAAGAACAACTTTCTAGTACAATTAGACAAGTTATTAAGCTTCTTCACCCAGAAACCCTATCTGTATCAAAACTGATTCTCAAAGTAAAAGGGGAAAAAAAAGGCACTTGGTTCATTTGTTAGGGGTTGTTTTACAGTAGGAGTAGGAGTATCAGTAGGAGTGCTGGAATAGACCATTTTATGCATCTGCTTTCTTAGAAGTAGCATAAAACATTCACCTGGAAAGGCATGCAAAGAGAAGTAGGTTATGTTAGATGCTAGGGTTGGGTGAGAAAGGTCTAAGTAGCACTTTCCAGGGGAGGATGCTTTTTCCAGGCTGTCAATTTCAAGTGAAATGAGACTGATTCCATGGAGTTGACTCAGTGAAATGCTTCTAACTGGTTGGGTTCTTTCTGACTAAATAATATCAGACATTACGAGGAACACCATGATTCAGTCAGAATAGAGTAACAAGAGACAATCTGGTTCATCACTGGTTTGCTCTCATTTTACACCGCTATAAAACTGTTGTGATGCAGTTGTGAGTTAGGCTCCCCTCACCCACCCCCCCCCCCAGTAAATTGTCTCTAAAAAATATCATTGTGGTTTGTGTGTGGTGCTATAAAGGACAGCACTGGCTTAGAGGTAGACCTCTGCTAAAGGTTTTGATCTGGATTTAGATCTGGACAACTGCAAAGCCTCAGATTTTCAGATCTGTGGTTTCAACCTGGGCTCTATATTCTGTGGTGTTGATAGCTCTTTGGTCTGTAACTGGCCAGACAGGAAAATCCATTTAAGAAATCATGTCTTAAATCTCACCAAGATTAGAATTAACTAAACCTGTGTCTTGTTGGATGGCCTGTCAGCTGCCAAAGTAAAACTGTTTTTTGGCTCACATCACAGGCAGGGTCATCATTCCTCCTTTGAACATTGCATAGTTCAAAGATTTGCCAGTGAAGCATGATGAAAAAGGACTGAAATTATTCAGCATTTCATTATTCACAGGAATTACCCAAATTAGCACTGAACATAATCAGCAAGCACAGAAAACAGTTTCATTTCTTTTTTCCTTAAGATTATTCCCTTAAATGAGAGCCACCAGGTGTCTTTAAACATGTGAAAATGACCACTAGAAATATTCTTATTACATACATTCTGTCTCTTAACTTCTAACTTTTCTGATGCATCTTTTCACTCCGTGCTGAACGAAAGCTGCAATAGATTCTGTTACAGAAGACAAGCAAACCAGATTGCCACTGATGTCCCTTTTCCTCCCCGTAGGTACACCTCCATCCTATTTTTAAGAGCTGTGATGAATGGCCCTTCCTGGGCAGTTGGAGTAACTGCATCTCAAGTCTCCAGGTTTCAAATGTAACATGTGGGGCTTCACACACAACACTGTTGTGGCCTTACAGCTTGGCCACAGCTGCTAGCCACAGTGGTGTTGGCAGATCTAGTCAGACATACCAATCTCCACCTTCCTTCCTCCCAGGAGTTTCCTTTCAGTGTTTGTTGGGTCTCTTGTTATACTAAAACACCTGAAAGCTCCAACTCCTGACTCCTTATCGGCTCATAAGCCCAGTGACCCTATAGACCTGGCAGGGCTCACCATGAGATCTGTCCCGCCTTAGAATGAGTCGTAGCAGTGGGAAGCGGAGTGGTGGCCGCTTGATTGTAGCATTCAGCACCTGGGCAGAGCAGGGCTGGGGAGAACAGCTACTGAGCCTGCAAAAGCCATTCCCAACCAGCTGGACCATGGCACTGATGGCAGGAGTGAGGTATGAGTGCTCCGAGAACACTTGATAGCTCTCCATGTCATGCTTTGCCTGTGACACAGCAGGACCTAGATCACTGATCCGAAAATGACAGAGAGGACATGAATTGCAGTTCCTTCATCTCAGACACGGATGCTTGCTTGCTCTACAAGGATCAGCTAAGCAGGTCGAGGGAGATGATCCTCCCCTTCTACTCAAGTCCTAGTGAGGCCACATCTGGAGTACTGTCCAGTTCTGCATTCCTCAGTACAAGAAAGGCACAAAGCTACTGTAGGGGTCCAGTGGAGGCCACAGGGATGATCAGGGGTCTGGAGCATCTCTCTTACGAGGAGAGATTTTGGGAGCTTGGCCTGTTTAGTCTAGAGAAGGGGAGACTGAGAGGGGATCTCATTAATACAGATCAATATCCCAAAAGTGGGTGTCATGAGGATGGTACCAGACTCTTTCAGTGGTGCTCAGGACAGGACAAGGAGCAATGGCCATAAACTAAAGCAAAAGAAGTTTCACCTCAACATGAGGAAGAACTTATTTATGTTGAGAGTGGCAGAGCACTGGAACACGCTGCCCAGGGCAGTTGCGAGTCCCTGTCTCTGGAGGCATTCAAAACCCTCCTGGACGTGTTCCTGTGTAACCTGCTGTGGGTGGCCCTGCCTTGGCAGGGGGGCTGGACTGCATGATCTCCAGATGTCCCTTCCCTAATGATTCTGTGAGTCCCCTCGCCACAGAGTGGGACAGGGACCTGGCCGAGCGGGGCAGCCACCTTTTGTGCTTGACAGCCCCGCGCACCCAAGGCTCCCAGCACAGTGCCCAGCCCCAGCAGGCAGGCAGGCAGGGAGGCAGGCAGGGAGGCAGGCAGGGAGGCAGGCAGGGAGGCAGGCAGGCAGGGAGGCAGGGAGGCAGGCAGGGAGGCAGGCAGGCAGGGAGGCAGGGAGGCAGGCAGACAGG
>JANRGW010038179.1:35249-110111 GCA_024733675.1 Psilopsiagon aymara | reverse complement strand
AAGAAAAGAAAAGAAAAGAAAAGAAAAGAAAAGAAAAGAAAAGAAAAGAAAAGAAAAGAAAAGAAAAGAGAAAAGAAGAGAAAAAAGAAAAAGATGCCTCAGATAATGGGAGGGATTAAAACTGACAGACCTTTGGTGCAGAAGAGGGATCAAAGTCAGGGAAAGCACAGAAGGAAGGAGATAGGTAATGAGGAACAGGATTGCAAAATGAGTTGAAAACTCTTTTCCTCCAACCAAACTTAAAATGCTATGTAATGGATGAGGTGGGGAACCAAATGGTGGCACACTACTGCTTCTAGCCATAAAGCAGGCAATGGCTTTTGTATTATTTACTGAAAATTGCTTCATGCTAGCCTCAAGCTTCAGAGGTGATGCAGCCTGGAGGAGGTTCACATATCCAACCCTGGAGACTGTGGCTTGGGGACCTTGGGGTCCATGTTTCCCAACCTGCATAACCATCCTTAGATGCTTAGATTAAGTAGGCGCCTTCAATCTACTTTCCAAAAAGTTTTGGTTTTCACACCATCTCCAGCCCCATATTTAGCGTATGTGGTTAATATATTTAGCACATACTCTGTTCTTCCTCATGCCTCGTCCCATGGCACCATTTCTCTCCTAAATATTTTATTCCCATTCAGAGCCTCTTTTGCTCCTTTTCTCCTCTAGGGGATTAGTCATTACACAAGCTGCTGTGTCTGACAATGTGGGCTTCGGAGTCAATATAAATGCCATCTCGGTCTGAAGGGAAGTCTCTCTCCCAGCCTCCTCTGGTTTTGGGGGCCACTCATAGCACCCTGACTGGGAACCCTAGGGGGTTCAACCACAGCTAGCAAATGTGCAACAGAGAGCCACGAGAGTGGGTCTTGCTGTTGGCAGCTGGAAATACTCATGAATAACCTGTGAGAGATGGCCTCACATGGGACAGACGCAAGCTTGCAGTCACAAGGCTTGCTAGCTCCCCTGGGGACAAAACGCCTGACCTGGAAACTGGTAGGTTAAAAGAAAGCATTAGCATGTTATGCAAGAGGGTCTAGGAGCAAGAGAGCTAAAGCAAGGGTGGATCAGAGGCAGACTGATCATTAAGGCACATGAGCGGCAAGTGGGGGCACAGGAGGGAGGCGCATATCTATCAATATAGGTCATTCATCCCATTCAAGCAATTGCAGATTAGATGAGACAGAGGAAGTTGTGATACATCTGCAGAAAGCTTGCTATCAAAACTAATGGGCATACACGAACCTACTCCCACCATAGTTAAGGGGTTGGGTCTTGTCCCTGCATTGCAAATGTAGATCTCAACCCTATCTTCCTTTGCTATTCTGTCTTCCAAGCATCTCTGCTGTAGAGAGAGTGACAAGCAGCAGCCCTGCCCATCAGCCTTGAGGATGCAGGGTACAAGAAATGCCCTATGGCCCTGCCATGCCTCATGGGTTGGCTGCTGACCCAAATGAAAAATGGCTGCTCCCCCTCTGCAAGTGATATTTCACGAGCACATAGCAAAACCACCTCTTTTGTTTTTGAACTAGATGCCTCAAAGCACATGTACGCCTGTAGCTGTTGTTGCAGCCTGTGCTATTTGTTTTATACACATATGCTGCCATGCTGTTAATGGTGTGTTTTATTGAATCAGAGCTCCAGCATGTAGACAGAAAGCTTCTTCACATGTATTTATCTGTGCTTTTCTAAAAGCTTGCTTTCCTTTTGATGCTTGATTCCCTCCCTGTTCCTCCTCCTCCTCCTCCAGGCAGTGACAGCCCCCACGGACAGCCTGCCCTCCGAGACTGGCTGTCAGAAGGGACCTAGAGAATTTCAAGTGGTATTTCAGAAGCAGATGCAGCAAACAAATTCCACACAGTGCTTAGAGGACTTATTGTCATGTCTCAAACTATTTACCAGAGCTGAGTGAATAATCCATGGAGAGTACTATTTTTTTTTTCTGTAAATGTAGCTTCTTTTGGAGCATTCAATTATATTTGAAATTGCCAAATAACATCTATGGAAATGTGGAGGTGAGCTTTATGATGCATTTATAGGAGTGTGCCATAACTGAAATCCAGATTTGGTTGATTAGATTTTCCTGGAAAGCTAATGTAACATTTCGGGAATAGGTCTGAGCCTGATTAGAAAGTAGCCTTGACTTTATGAACACTACCTGTAATCCAAGAGAGCATCCATTCTGTACCAGTGGTTTGCAATGAAAGGAAAGAGCATGCAATCACAGGGGAGGATGTGACAGTCCGGGCACAGGCTTTTGAAGGACCCTTTGGTTTTGATGCACTCAAAAGGCAGCCATGCTGCGATTCACTGCTTCACTGGGTGGTTACTTTAATGCTGAATAATCAGAAGTTATCACTGCTTGTAAAAACACAGAGGCAGTGATTCGTTTTGTTTTGTGAAGGGCTTGAGAGGGGCAGGAGACCTTCTGTTGCATCCAGCTTCTTCACCCTCAAATATCTTGAAAGGCCTATCTGATGGCAAAGCAGTCTGGGTACCCAGCCTTTCCCAAAGCATGGCTCCTTCCTTCTGCCAGGATCCACCCCTGCTCACCTACAGACCCAGCCAGGGTGCTTCAGCTCTGCTCAGGGACAATTTTATTGTCAATAATGACAAAACATTGCATCAAACCTCCATCCTCACACCTTGGGAGAGCCCTGATTCAAATGTCACATCACTGCCCTTCTCACGGCAACATTTCAATACTGTACCAGGACACTGGGTCCGGTTGGAGGCTGGTACCTTGTGAAAAGATGCTTCTTCCAGCTCCTGGGAGTAAGAAGATGGAGACTTTCTACCCTAATCTATGGAAGTAAGCCAAAGTAATCACATTTTCTTGTCTCATCCCCCATTAGGAGATAGAGGAAATTGTGCTCTACAAGAACAAAGCAGTTATCACTTGAGATAAATCTTTTTCCTTTTTCCTTTGCTCCAAAATATTTTGGCAGGGATAGTTTCCAGTTGGCCCATTTAGAGCCTTTCAGTTCGGCTGCCAGAGTCACCCAGCAAGATGGGGACATGCTGTGCCCATACAGCACTGCTGGCATTTCAGTGGGGTCAAAAATTGACCTGAATGGAGATAAGCTTTCCAAAGATTCCCCCCTCCTAAGGAAGTTGAGACTGCCTTATGAGGCTGGTTCTGCTGGGCTGCTCAAAGCTGTTCATTACTCTTATTTTTAATTGGCAGCACAAAAAGGACTGGTGCATTGGGCAGTGGTCAGATACCACCACACTTGCAGGATATGTCTACATTAGGGATAAGCACAGAGGTGATGACCACACAAGAGGGTTTTTTCATAGAGCTGCACCTCACCATGAAGAGTAAGAAAGGACCCTACTCTGCACTGTCCCAAGGTGCAGATAGGACACCACCATTGTATTTGAAGATATCTTTGCATGTTACCCCACTTTGTCCCTGTGTACTCTCACCTGACTATCCAGGCCCAACATCATCAGCATGGAGAAGAAGAGGATCGACCAGAGAGGGGACAGGGGCAGCTGTGTGACAACCTGTGGGTAGGCGAGGAAAGCCAGTCCAGGGCCTGCAGTAATGAAAAGAGGGATAAGCTCATGTTTATAAAGCATTTGATGGGAAGTCTGAGCTAAGGGATGCAGTTGAAGACAGTACGATCAGTCAAGAATTGCAAGTATGTAATATAGGAGCTAAAAACACCTGAGCCTTCACCCATGACACATCAACTTGGTGGGGTGCACAAGGGTAGAATGGGGAGGCACTGGAGAAATGCTTTCCTTTTCTCTTCCTGCAAGCAAGAAAGTCATGAAATTTTTGCTACCAAATTGAACTGGAGCAATATGGTACAAAATAAACTTATATTCAGAGCTGGTTATAACTTTCCTGATGGTTTTATTTTTTTCCATCACAAAACACAGTTTCTTGAGATGAAATCTTTCTCAGGTAAGGCAGCAATTTCAAAATATGTTTTTCTGCAAAAAGGCAGTGTACCATCTCAGGTAAGAAATTATTCTGTGATTAAGAATAATTCTATATTCAGTTTCAAATTTTGTACAGAAAAGGAACTCCGAATGTTGTTCACATCTCCTGAAAACACAGGCAGTAGCTATTCTCCATAGGGAAGTTTTAGAAAGCAAATGGCCTAAATATTTCACTGCCACAAAAGCAGATGAAACTTCGGCACCGAAAGGAGGAGATCATTAAAAGCAGGTGAGATCCCCTGCAGCCAGAGAGTGATGAACATCAGCCACAAGTAACTGAGACCTTTCTTGGAGGGAGGGAATGCAAAGAGGGTTGCACAGTTGGGTCCCGGAGCTTAGGAGCATCCCATGCTCACTAACAAATTGCTCTCAGAGGTTGCTGTTCTATCTGAACCTGGGTTTTTGCTTACCGGAGGAGGCCAGTTCCGAGATTGACTTCTTCGTGATGTGTGACATGAAGCCAACAATAGAGAAAATAACAAACCCAGCAAACACGCTTGTGGTGGAGTTTATACAGCAGACGATGATGGAGTCTCTGGAAGAGAGAAAGAATGGAAAGAAACCACCTGCAGGTCCCTATTAAGAAGCCAGGTGCAAAGTGTGGGCTAAACAAAAGACCAACCCCTGCCAAGAGCAGTTGCTGTTCCTTGGAGAGGTAGCACGGGTGACACGTTACATGTCCTGCAGGCAGGAAAGCCCCATTGTGATGATCACAGTATGCCCCTTAAGCTGCATGTTGCCAATGAGAGGATGCTGAAGATCAGGCACCTCAAAATCACCGTACCCCCCTGCCTCGCCCATGAGCACTCTCCACCATGCAGGAGGCTGGCAAGAAACAACAGACCTGTAGACGTTGTTGTGGAAAGTGTTGTAGCTCCCCAAAGCGATCAAAGACCCCAACCCCAGGCCATAAGAGAAGAAGATCTGTGTGGCTGCATCCATCCAGACCTGTGGAGGAGGAGCTGAGAGAGGAGTGGGGAAAGAGCCAAGAGAGGAGTGCAGCAGGAGTGACTCCATGCTGCAGGCACATGTCCTGCAGCATCTTAGTGCAGGACTAGCAAGGGAAATGACAGGAGCCACCTTGAAACCTGTAGCTATGTTATGCCAACCAGGATTTTCTAACACTGAGTCTCTTGTCCAAACAACTGCAGAGGACAGCTTGCAGAGCTGGTCCCAGTGCCCTAAGCTCTTAAAGCCTAGAAGGCACAAGAACAGGGAGCAGACTGTTCCTTTCTTAATGGCATAGTATTTAAACAACTCTTCTGGTCTTAAGAGCCCCATTTCCAGCATTAGAGCCAATGGAACTGGCAGCAGAGTTACAGTGGGTGTCCTGGAAAAGGGATTACTGGAACCCTTTGGAAATGATGGGTGACCAGTTATGACTCACACATGACTGGTGACTCTGGAGCCACAAGAGTATTGCTGATGCAAAAGGCAGAGCCTGTGTGTCCTAACAAACTTTGTCTTTGCAAGCCATCATGCTCTTCCTGGCTCCCCTCTGTGCTTCCACTGCCCAAGGCAACATCACTGGCTACTGCTCACCATTTAAGCACTTCCAGCAAAATTGCTGCTGTGTACTGTTGTGCTTCTGCTACTGCTGAGCCCCCCATGCCAGTGCACATCATCCTTTCCTCTGGGGCCACCATATCAAGACCAAGTCACCAGCCCTGGGACAGTCTGTGAAATGAGACATTCCCAGTCCAGAGGGGAGTTTCCTTTACTGGGGAAATAAAAGAAACTCCCACACCCCCCCTTCCATGGTTAACACTGCTTGAGTACGACAGAGCTGCTACACAGATTGCCATCCACAAAGGGCCTGCCCTCCAGCTTTGCTCAGGCCATGAGGGTCATGACTTCTTGAACAGGAAACTATTTCAAGGGGGGTTTAATACTTAATATTGAAATACCCAGGGAAGACTAATGCAGAGACCCCCAGGAGGTAACAGGCTACAAACCTCAGAGTCAGAGAGCTTTCTGAAGTCAGGTGTGAGGTAGAAGAGGATCCCCTCCTTGGCTCCTGGCAGTGTGACTCCCCGAAAGAAGAGGATGAAAAGCATGAAGTAGGGGTAGGTGGCTGAGAAATACACCACCTGCAAGAGACACCACAGGAGAGAAGCCATCAATTCACCACTGCCTAGGAGCTTTCCTGCCCATGGTGGCATTGTATTCGGTGTGTCCCCTGCGACAGGGACAGGGTACCCACACACAGCCACTTTTGGCAGTGCGTTTTCTGTCTCCTGCTCCCATGCTAGTGATGTTTCTGACTGTTTGAGGTTTCTCCCTGCCAATGACACGCAAGGACACACTAATTGCAAAAGTTGCAGGCTGAAGTCTGGATGAATTGCCCAAAGACAAGGGAATTGCACAGGGATAAATTTAGTCCACAGAAGTAATCCCTTTAAGTCATCACATCCTTATTGCAGAGTTAAAGCTGGTGTTTCTCCAGTCCAATGCATCAGGCAATTTCGAGTCTTGACTCCACTGTTTTCTTTTCAGCACTCTTTTAGGGACTTGTAGGTACATGCCACCCCTCATCACAGGGCCTGTGCCAACAATTGCTGGGGCTTTGCTGCGGCTGTGTGGCTAAAGCCTATTTGAGAGCCACCAGGGAAGTTAACAGCTTAGGTGACCTATGCCTGAAGTGCTTCTTTCTGATCTCTCCTCTAGATTATTCTTTTCATAATATTGTCCCGCTACACCACACTGTGCTCTGAATAATACATCTCAGCATCTCAGCATCACTGTTTCACTAAACTAAGCAATTACCTTTCTGCTGCGCTAGGCTGAAATGCTCTACAATGAATAACAATATGCTTCTGATCTGAAGGTCTCCCATCAAAACCTAAAGGGCAACAGAAAAATTTTCGAAGGAGGTGATGAGTTTTATTTCCACCAGTAGCATTTTAAGAGACCATGATTTTCAAAAGGGGAAGCTGAGAAAAGGTCTTGGTCTCTCAAAGGGCTGTCCCAAGGTGGGAAATGTAAGTAATCTCTAAAAATCTCTTCCCGAGTCTCTTCCCAAAGAGACTGAGGGCTCAGACCTCTGACTTTACAGGGAAGAGCTATTTTCTATGCTGAGAATGGAAATTACCATAAACAACGTTGCAATTTTTGCCACTGTGAAAGGTAAATGTCAGGTATTTAACAACATCTACTGCAATTCTGCCTCAAAACACTGTAATCTCAGTTAGTAGGCACTTAAACAAATTTGAGCCCAGAGGACATTTCTATAGTGCAGCATTGAGAGACAGCACTGAAACACCCAGTCCTCACACAGTACCTTTCCTGTCCACTCCACACCCTTCCAGATGGAGAAGTAGACCATCAGCCAGGCCAGGGCCAGTGTGCCGGCCAGAGGCCAGCGGATGGTGCCAGGCTCCCCCAAGCCTCCAGACATCTGGTGCATGTTCCTCCTAGGGGTGGGAGAAGTCGGGTTAAGGGGAAGTCTGGCCGCTGGGGACAGGGATCCCGGTGGTGGCTGGAGGGTGAAGGGCCAGTTGCAGGCAAGCACAGGAGACTGTAAAACCCTAAAGGAACATTGTGATGGGGTAAAGGAAGTAGAAGAGAGGTGGAGAGGCTGTTATTCTCTTTATCCATCTGACATGTGGCTGCGCAGTGCACCCCATGCCCACCCTGGCCAATGGTCAGCTCTGATGCCCTCCTGCCAAGGCTGACCAAGGAAAGGTGCCAGCTGGCACAGCCACAGCCCCAGCAATCAGGCGAGATGGCCACTGCAATGGGGAGAAACCTGGTGTAGGCAGGCTGAGGACATACTCCCAGAACTCGGTGACAGCACTGGTGAGGTTGGTGGTGTCGCCCAGGGAGTAGTTGGAGAAGCAGCGATCGGTGTTCCAGGCATTCCCGCAGCTCTGCCATGGCAGGTCCTGCACCAGCACAAGGAGAGCAGGGTTATCATTAATGTGACATCTCCCAGGGGCAGACTGAAACCCCACTTGTTCTTGTGAAGGGGACGGGCAGCTCCTTTAGATGGGCAGTAGCCTTGTAGCCAAAATAATGATAAATTATTATTTATCATTATTTTGACACGGATTTTCCAGGAAACAGTAATCACAATGTGATTATGGGAATGCAATAGCTCTAATAAAATGTTAGCAATTCCCCAGATAGAAAGCCATTTCCAATTAACTGCTAGTAATTAATAGCTACTAATTAAAATAGCTACTGGGGGATATTGTGTTTATAGGCATTACAGCTTTAGGCTAGCTTCACTCAACAAGTGGTTGGAATTTACTTCACAAAGAATAAACACTGATTTATTTCTTATCTCTCATTTATACCAGGCTTCAATGCTTAAAAAGCAATGTAGCATTGAGAATGGGAGCTAATAGTTTGTCTACATGAATAAACCACTGTAACATAAACCCGGGAGTAAATTTAAAGCATAGTAGCTATTTCATGCAATCCCTGCCCTGATTATAAGCAGCACAAAGGGATTCCTGACAGATGTTTACACAGTAGGTAGCAGTGTGACAACAGCACACTGCTACAGGTTTAAAACAGTCAGCTCTGGCACTGCAAGCGATAAAATCACAGCAGCAGGGTCTGTGTGAGCATGCAGGACA
Organism: Psilopsiagon aymara; assembly: GCA_024733675.1. NCBI lineage: Eukaryota > Metazoa > Chordata > Aves > Psittaciformes > Psittacidae > Psilopsiagon > Psilopsiagon aymara. Next base: position 101,580 of record JANRGW010038179.1, on the reverse strand, counting down.
ACCCAGCCATGCCATGTAGTGCCACAACCAAGGCAGCCCAACAAGAGCATCAATCTGATTTCCTGAGTGTAGTGTATATAGATAAATGGCTATTCTGGATGGTTTCCCTCTGCCAATAAGTCCTCAGGCTCCAGCTCAACAAAACTTTAAGAAGGTGTTTGTGTCCATCCCTATTGATCCATCAAGACAAACCCCTTTAGGGATACTATATGCGTTTTAAGTGCTTTATGGCATCAGTGCCTTTAAGTGCTGCCTTCACCTGTCATCTAAATCAGTTCACTCTAGCAGATAATACCTCCTAACATGCACGCTGGCCTGGCAGAAGAAGGGCTATGGTAGATGCAGGAAGGGACACCCCAACGGCCACTCAGATTGTCTGCACCCACCCAGCAATTTCATTTTGGACTTGCTGCTTGCACTCAAGCAGATGCAATGACTCAAGCATCACTGATAGCAGCCCTTCAGCCAAGCAGTTTGCACATCAGAGACTAAGTCTGTGCAGGTCTCATAAGGAGGGACAGGCAGGGGGAGGGTTTGTTGCTGCTCCATTTCCCCTGAATTTCAGAGGACAGGAACCGTGGAAGGCAAGCTGGGCTTCTATTCAGGCTCAAAATACTCCCAGTCAAATTCAGAAGGGGCAGGGGATAGATATCAGTGCAACTTTTTTATTTGTACCTTTTGGGAATCTGGAGTTATCTCTGGTAAAAGAATAGGTCTTGAGCCACACATCTGGAGCTGCCTGTGCAAATATGAGCACTGTCACCAGTCAGGTCTGTGACACTTGAATGTACCAGAGTCTCATCCTAAGTTACATCCTTCCCAGGATGTAACTTAGGATGGGTTCCTTTGGGGTAGACTTCTGTTCATTTAGGAATCTCCTGAGGGTGCACCTAATAATCCATGATCAACAATTTTGTTCTCAACCCAGGAGCCTACAGTGGGTATTGGTGGTAGAAGCACAGCTGGGAGCACCAAACAGACTATTTTGCCAGAAGACTTGATAGGCAATTGAAGTCAAACAAAAATTGGAACAAGATGCACAGCATTTCAAGTTTATATCTGAATGAAATGAGAAAAGATCTCATTTGAGCCATAGGGTTGATGCCTTTAAGGTTGCACGTTGCCCAGAGAGTTAAGCTAAGGAAGCTTTTCTCAGCTGCTGGGCTGAAATAAATAATTCAGCCACCAAGAAGTTATTGTGGGGTATGATTCTAACCTTGCATGGTAGAAGACCCTGCTATAGAGGAATCCACTCTAAACCTCAATGCCAAAGCCTGTGCTAAGGGACATTCACAGGCAGATGTCTAAATGCTTTCTGAATCATTTTCCTAGAAAAAAAATCCTTGGGATTTCATCTATTAAGAGAAGTGTAGATGAGGACTAATTGAGGTCATGACTGAGTCCTGGGTAATAAGAACATGTTACAAAACCAGCTGTGGAAATTTGCAGCTCTTAGGTTCAAACAGCTCTAGAAATACAACAGAGACACAGGGTGAGTTTTAAAGACTGATGTGAGTAGGAACAGTTCCCAGAGAGGGAGTGAGACCATCCCCTTCAGAGGAATGCCATCTCCAGAGGACAAACCTCAGTACCAATCAGCACAGCAGCCTCCAGAGCTGATGAACCTCAGAGCTGATGAACTTTCTCAGGAAGGGCACAGCAGGGTGCTGAGAAAGGCTCACTGCACAAACTACAAGCAGGTAGTGCATATTTTGTAGCACAAAGAACTCACTTCCCATAAAGCAGGGACTAGGCACCCAAAACACACTCAATGCTGTGCTGCGGACATGTCTGTGACTTACCGCAGTGAAAGAGTTGAAGAGATAGTAGAGAGCCCAGGCAATGATGACAACATAGTAAATGTTCAGCCAGAAGGAGAGAACCATAGCTGCCAGTCCCACTCCTGCGAATGAAGGCAGAGAGCAGCATCAAACAAGGTCTCTGGTACCCATTTGAGCTCACGGGCACCACAGCAAATTTTGTGGCAGCACCAGAAAAAGCAAATCAGCTCATCAACATAGCATGTGTTAGAGTTGCACTGTCAGCTGGTCAGCAAGAGAGGCTCATTCCCTCAGTCTCGCATTCACCATTTCCACTGGGTGCTATCTTGCACTATGCTACAGGTACTTTGGGGACAGAGTTCCATGAAAACTGGATCTGGTCACTTCATGGGAGAGCTGATTTTTCCCACATCCAAGCCATTTCTAAATCACCACTAGTTTCCCGAATGTAGTTACTCCATACATGGCAAGAGGTTCATGTTCCCTGTGTACAGCTTTCCCATGCAGTTAAAGTAAGCATACATAGGAGGGTTGGATCAGGTCGTCTGCAACCAGCTCCCCTCCATTGCAATCCTGCTGCTCATGAAATGCCTTCTTACCACACAAGATTGCCTGAACAGAGCACAGTGACATTAGTGATTGCAGACTTCAAGGTGAAAGATAGATTAGTGAAGACAGTGGTAAAAACCTCCCCTCACCTGCACCCCATCCCAGTCCCCAGTGATTTGCTGATTTGCTTCCCAAAAGAGTTTTTGTCTGTGGTTACGTGCCATCACCTCCACAAACTAACAGTACAGTACCTTTAAACATGGGAGCTAACTTCCAGACTCCCAATCCACCGACAGAGGTATACTGGCCCAAAGCAGTTTCTAGCAGGAAGAGAGGAATTCCAGCAAACACCAGCGTCAGGAAATAGGGGATGAGGAAGGCTCCTGAAAGAAGAAGCAATGTTACCAGGCGGATATCCTTTTTGCCATGAAGTATATGCCTCCAGCTGCAGTTTCTTGCTCTGCAGCACCCAGGTGATGAGGAGCACACTTGCCTGGGAGGTGACAGCTTACAACTGGAGTTGGTGTGTTCATGATGAACACACCCATGAGATCACCACTGCCTTCCCCTGATCTGTTGCTAGTACTATGGATATATATGCATCATATATACGTATATACTAGCATCACTAGTTACGTGATGCCAGTCTCACTTTGTTGTTACATGCTTAGGCAATGATAAACCCAATCTGACAACAAACCCAAACCCAAACCCTTGGACACTGACACTGGTAACTTCTTCTTGTTGGTATCTTCTGTCTTACCTGCAGCAGCTCCAAATTCTTTAGCTTGTGCTAAAAGAGCACAGGAATATCTGGTATTGGAATGGGTTGCCCAGGGAAGTTGTGAATGCTCCATCGCTGGTGGTGTTCAAGGCCAGGTTGGACAGAGCCTTGGGTGACATGGTTTAGTGGGAGGTGTCCCTGCCCATGTTAGGGGGTTGGAACTGGATGATCTTAAGGTCCTTTCCAACCCTAAGTATTCTATGATTCTATGATTGGCCACTACCTTCTTCTTTTACAGGTATTTTAGTATCTTAAGGAAACTGTGGCTAACACTGTATTTGCTCTACACACCTCCCCACCCTTGTCCTAGGTTTTACACTTTAAGTTCCTGGCAAAAATATTATTTTTCTCTACGGGTCCCATGGAAATCATCTCACCAATAGAAATTAGTGCAGACATTTACTAGAGACATTACTTGCACTCTGTTATTAGAAGAGCAAACAGAATATGAGAGCCTCTCCATGTGATTTGAAGGCTGTGTATGTTGAGATCGTCCTGACTTCTAGGGCTTGGGACAAAACTCATTTCCCAGCTTCCTCATGCATGTGCTGGAGCATGCCATCATTCCTGAGGAGGACAAACTCTTGGCTGTGGAGAGAGAGGGGACGCTGTTCAGAAGCAGCTGACCATGCTTGAGCCAGCACTGGTTTCTGCACTATCCGGGAGGCTGAGCTGTCAGCCTGAGTTTTCTTCTCCAGATCCTAGTGGTGAAGCAAGTACAGAGCCAGCAAGCAGAGCCACTCCGGAGCAGTGCAGCCCAGCTTGCAGCTGGCAGAACCAGGCTACAGCAGCTGCTCTCTGTGGGCTGGGAAGCAGCGAGGCACAGCCAGGGATGCTGGCTCAGGGGACACCCAGCTGGGGACGCCTGCCTGCCAAGCAAAGAGCTGAGCCCAGCTGGGAGAGGCAGGTGCCAGAACCCGGCATGGGAATGCATGAGGCAGCATGTAAGAGGAGCTAGCTGGCAGCGGGTGGCAAGGAGAAAACATGCTGTGGGCCAGCAGCTCGATGACCATGAGCCTGAATCACAAGCTGGCAATGAAGCACAGGCTCTCAGCTTCACCAGCAGCCTCACATGGTGGAGCAAACAGCTCTGAGCATCACTGCCTGCTCAGCATCCTCCCCTTGCTAGCTTCCACAAGGACCGTCCTCCTAGGAGCCCTGCAGGTCTTCTCCGAGGGCACTGATGCTGCCTTGCTACTGCTGCACCTCATTGTAGCTTGGAGATAAGGATTATCAGCCGTCACAGTGCTTTGCTTGCTTCTGTGCAAGCAGCTAATGAAAATTGGCCACAGGCCTGATGATCCTGCATTCTTCATGTACAGCAAGCAAGGAAGGTTTGCAGGTGAAAGATTTTAATGGATTGTTGAGAAAAGGAAAAGACAAACTTTTGGATCCAGATCATTTATCCTGGCTTGACAAAAATCCTCTGGAATAAGGGAAAACCTTAAACTAGACTGCAGCCTTGAACTGAAGGCTGTTGGCAATGACACTGTCACTCTGGAGGGTCAGGCTCCTGAGGGGGCATGGATAGCATCCCTGGGTGTCATAAAGCCAAAGGGGAAATCAGTTATGAAATGTATACCTAAAGTTTGCATGCCTGTGCATAAATCCTTGGCACAGAGAGAAGGGGATGCTCTTTAATCTCCAGCCCTGGATGGGCTGCAGAGATGTCTGGTTTAGTTCCTGGGCCTGCTACAAATGACTGCATATGACTGTGGGAGAGTTCAAACTTGTCTCCAAAGCCCATGGGTGATGGTGCTGGTCCTGCCTGCTCAGGGCACCAGCTCTTCAAAGCAGGGAAAGGATCACATAGCACGTGGCACTCACTGTGCAGCCCCAAATCTGCTTGCAGTCTTCAGCTCCTGAAGCAGAGTAATGCAATGAATAACAATTAATCCTCAAAACTGCAAACGCTGCCCACAAATCAAAAGTTGAGCATTACAAGCTGTTACGTGCCGTTGCTTGGAGTCTCGACGTGTAAATGAGAAATGCATGATGCTTATTTAAAGAACTGTTCTTCTCTCAAGTCATTCAAGCTCAGGATCACACAGACAATTTTTAGAACCTTCTGAGCTGCATTTAGAGTCAGTTTAGACCGGTAGAATCCTGTTGACATCAGAAGGACTGCATGAGATTAAAAATCAGTGTAGAGCTGGAGTATTAGTCATAGCTAGGCACACCGAGCAGTGTGCAGGGCCAGAAGGGAGCCCGGGCATCACTTTGGGTAAAGCCTGCTCCCACAGCAGATGGACCTCACGCCGCTGGGCTGCTGTATGTATCCTGGCTGAATATCCCCTAATTACGTGCCCGATTACAGTGCCGAGCAAATCACCCGTGAGCCGACACAATGTGACAGTGGTAAGCGAGATGGCAATATTTCCATTCAGTTCAATTTGCCTGTGCGTAATGGAAGCAGCCCACATGACCGAGCTCTGAGCAGCGCACATGCAGCACGCTAAAATTAGGCTCCCACCCACTGTCTGCTCTGCTCCAGAGGCAAAGCCAAGACGGTGCCCACCCGATTGCGAATCAGATGCCGTGAGACCCTTCCTCGCTGCTTCGCATCAGGTCCCAGTGACGCTTTCGTGCGTCAGCTCTCCTGCCTGTCTCTGGCATCAGCAGCCTCCACTCAGTGCTCATTATGGCTGGCTATGGGAACAGTCATGCCTGCGAACAGCCAGACTGGGTAGGGGTGAGTGGAACGAGCTGTACAGGCTGACATGAACAGCACGAACCAGCAGGCAGCGAAGGGGTTTTGCGAAGGGGTTTTGAGAGGACACAGGCGCCAATTGCCACGTTTCTTCTACCCAGTGTTTTTGCTTGCAGCCAACTGATCCCTCTGTATGCCTGCAGCGCACCCTGTGTGCCACTGCCAATGCCTCCACAGCACCCTCTGTCCTAGGATCTCAGCTGACTTTATAAGTTAGACCGGTTTTAGCTTCAAAACACCCTGCATCTATTTACAGATCTTGTCACCACCACCTCTGTGTGCGGGGAGACAGAGCCACAGGCAGCATGGATTGGGTGCGTTTGAGATGGCACAGCAATAAAAGGGCAGAGACTAGGCTAAAAAACAGTGCTTGGGACTTAGCTGTGGGGCTAATGCTGTATGAGGAGGGCTAGTGCAGCCAGGTGACAGAGCGTGGCTTGATAAAAATGTCAGAACTGCACCATGGCTCTGGCAATGATGGCACAGGCTCCTCTAGGCAGGCCTGGCTGATTCCCATAAACCTCACCCTGCTCAGCTGCACACTCGTGCCTCTGCATGGAATGATACTGAATTAGATAACTGTCCAGTCTCCTACTGGGACTCACTCCATGTGCTTCAGAGAAAGGGCCAAGATGCCCCTAAATGCCAGGAAGCTACATGGAGAGAGCACTGCAGGGAGCTAGACCACACTCCTCTCTCCCAGCTTGGGAAAATAAGGGCATCCTATACCACCTACAGCATGAACAGCAGAAGTGGGCTGGCGATATAAGGAGAAGTCACTAGAGCCAAAGACAAAATGGGTTTTGAAAAGGGAATTCAAGGCAAAAGGAAAAGAAAAAAGATGGGGAGAAGCAGTGTGAGAAGAGACTCTCAAAGGGGAGCTGAGGCACAAGAATGTATTTTCAGACTTGATCCAAGACGCACAGAAAGCCTGTAGCAGGGGAGGGAGTTGATCTGTCAGGTCTCTTGACTTCTAGCCCAGCACTGTTTCCCCATCTGCCTGCCTTTCTCTAGGCTTGCAATGGCTTGGCAAAGTCTCAGCTGAGAACAGATAAGAGAAGGATGAAGTGGCACAATAATAAAAAGAATGAAAAAGCTGGTGTTAGCTGTCCAGAGAGGAGGGCACTGCTACCAGCTGCATCACAGCTACTGCAAGTCCTTTGCCATTTGCTGCCTTCTCTTGTGGCCTCTGTTTTCCAAACATTAGGATTAAGATGGAGACAATAATTGTGACCCTTCTCACAGCACTAGTAGTAAGTCAAAGCTTATTTCCTTCCGTAGATGATGACACTCATGTTCTGTGTACATGTACATATGTATGCATGCTTGTCTGTACGTCTACACTGCCCTGCTATGGTCCATGTAAAGCTTCTAATCAAAACTCCTCAGAGCTGTGACCCAAATTCAGATGCAAAACTGTTACCCCTTAAGAATACTCTAGACTGAGGAGAAACCCGCTGGGAACAGATAGAAACTGATTTCCCTGCAAATGCCCTGGCATCCAGCTGGCTGCCCGTGTGAATTCATATTTATCCTTTAAATAAATGAGGTCCCAGACAGTCGTTACTATAGCCCTGCAAAGCTGGACTGCAGAAGCTTCACAAAACTCCAACCTCTTGTTATATTTCTTTGGGCTGCTTCTTCTCAACCTGCACTTGCTAGTAAAGCCCACAGACTATGGGAACTGTTCTGCTGACAGCTTAATAACTCACATCATGGGGGAGAGCTCTCATCCAGGTGACCACCCACTTGCCCAGACCTACACCAAACAGAAGCCTGTTCAGGGGACAAGACTGCTCAGGGATGAGCACAGTGCTGTGTGTTTCTCTCACCTCCTCCGTTCTTGCCGCAGAGATACGGGAAGCGCCAGACATTGCCCAGCCCAATAGCATAGCCCACGCAAGACAGCAAGAAATCAAATCTTCCCTTCCATGAACCTCTGTCTGGGATCTCCTTCTTTTTCTTTGTGCTCACAGCCTCAGGGGTGATGGGCTCTGACTCCTCCAGGGCTGCCTGCTTCACCTCGGAGGGAGAGCTGAGCTCCACGGAGGTGTTGTCCATCTTGCCCATTGTGACTCAGATGTATGTCCACTCTTGCTCTGGGAATGGATGAGCAGGAAGGGCAGCCTCCACCCTGGCCAAGCACGGATGGAATGGGAAGCGCTGGGCAAAACTCCTGATGAAAAAGATGAGAAAAGAAGGTATCCTGTGTTAGTGCAGTGGGCTTAAGGGAAGACCTTGCTGGGCCTGAGGTGGACTCACTGGATAGACTGGTGCACATCAGTGCAGCCTATCCCTGTCTGTCTGCTTTCAACAGAGGGAAAGAGAAAGATAATTTTGCCTTTCTCCACAGCTGCCCTTATGAGGAGCCATGGTCATATAGGCTGCTAACAACGGGCTCAGACCTGGTTGTTACTAGCACATAGCAAACCCCTCAACTCTCATCTTACCTCTTCTTCATCCCAATACTGCTTTGCAAGAAAAGCTCCAGGACCCACGTGCATGCAGGGAAGTCATAGTCTGAGGGTGACCGACCATAGTGAAGAGAAAAACAGCTAGCATGTCTGAGTGACAGTGGAGCAGAGCATCCTCCAGGTCTGGGGCCCAAATCTGAGTGCACCAGATTTGGTGCATGGATGCCATGTGAGATTGTGCATGGCTGTGATAGCATAGTTTGCAACAGCAGCCCCACTACAGACATGCCCCACATGGCAATCCTGTGCTCTAATCTCCTGTCATAGCAGTGACAAAGATGTAATCACAGCTGTGCACCTGCAATGCCTGGCAAGGAAATCACTGATCTGCTCAGCACCTCCTTGTACACCATATTGCATGTGATTGATATTCAAATTGCCAGGTGTATTCAGATGATGCTTGTTAGTGACTATAGGCAGCTTGTGAACCACTGGAATCCCACTAAGTCTGGGCTCCAAAGTCCTGAGAATTAATTGTGTGAATCTGACTAAACATTTAATTAGTATTTCCATTTCTTTTAGGCCCTAAGAAGTATCTAACCAGCACAGCGAAACGATTCAGGAAGGAGAACAGGGTACATTATTACACCAGTGTCTGAAACAGTATTTTACTCAGGTCTTGAAAACTAAATGCAGTTCTCCCTTCCCCCCTTACAGAAGCTACTGTAAAGTCAGAAAAAGGCATGGAGGAGAGCCAAAAAGGATGCTCAAAAAGTGGAACAACTTCCATGTGAGGAAAGGCTAAATGAACTAGAACCCATTGGCCTGTGGAAGAGGTGACTGACAGGGGCCTATAAATGTGTCAGTGTCTTAGAATATGAGTGTTCACCACTTCTGACACAGGAACCACAGGGGATTAGACCAGAAGAGCAGGTGGTAGGTTCAAAAAGAGCAAAAGGTGGTAGCCCACAAAACGCAGAGCTATGGAGCGAGACTCCCCAATCCAGGACATGCTGTATGCTGAGAGTTTACATGACTTCAAAAAGGAAATTAAGAGGAAAAATAACAAAAGGGAAATCCACCAGGTGCTACCACTGTAGTTCAGGAAATCCCTGAGCTATAAGTTGCTAGAGGTCAAGCGACTCTTCCAGGGAGGTATCACTCCCTACTTTTCCTCAGCATCTGCCCTCAGCCAGCGCAGAAGATATTCTCAGTCTGTTTTACACAGAGCTGAATTTAAGCCTCCACCGGAGGCTGCAGAGGTGACCAGTGCTACAATATCCCACGGAAGTCTGTCGACAAAAAAATTCCCATTCCTGGATGCACACATTACAAAAAATAAAAATTGGAAAAAAGGAATGGGAGTATTGGGAAACAAATCAATGTTAGGAAGATGGGGTATTTTGAAAGATTTCTTCACAGAGGGGGTGTTCAGGCGCTGGCACAGGCTGCCCAGGGAACTGGTGGAATCACCGTCCTCGGAAGTGTTCAATACCTGTGTAGATGAGGCCCTCAGTGACATGGTTTAGTGGTGGACTTGGCAGCGATGGGATAGAAGTTGGACTTGCTGATATTGAAGGTCTTTTCCAACCTAGTCGATTCTATGATTCTAAGAGGTGGTATGCTCTTGCAGTTAAAGCTGGCCTTGCTTGAGCTGCTTATTCTTGTCAGTCTTGTAAGCAAACAGTACCCATTTGCACCATGAGGTGCTCAGGGGACTCAATTCACATTTCTGAAGTGTCCTCAACAGAGACGGTCTCCCAAGCCCAGGCTCAACAGCAGTATTGGCTCCTGCTTACTGCAACAGACACTCCATGATTACAGCAGATGGATTTCCTTCTCCCACCAAATTTGTTGCTGAGGTTAGAAAAACTGTGTCAACTGTGAAGGGAATGGCTGAACCAGAAAATAACTGTGATTCATACTGGAACGTCGGTGGAGAAGCCAGAGAACTTGCTGTGGGATGAAGGCTGTAACCAAACCCCTCTGAGCTATGGAAGCAGCCCTGAGCTTCACAACTCCTCTAGCCCAAGGATGGCTGCAGGTAAACCCAGAAGTGGCAGCACAAAAACGTCTTCTGAGGAGGAGAGACTGTTTCACATAACCCATGAAGCAGATGCCAGAAGAAAGCACTGCTGGACAGACAAAGCAAAAGCTTTGGTCAGCAGATCCCCTTTCCGTCCTACACCTTCTGTAGTGCAAGCACCAGCTCCTGTCTCCTCAGTAAGGCAGGAAGAAAAAGAGGTTATACAGAACATGTAGGAGGAAAGTAAAATAAAGACAATTTATCAGTCAAAACAGCAGAAATAGCACCAAAACCCCTCAGAGGAATTCAGAGCTGGGCTAAGTCAGGATGCTTAGCTATGCCTGGAGACTTTACAAATAGGCTCAGCAGAAGCCATTTTGATTCACTTCTTATTTTCTGGGACAAAAAACAGTAGGTAAGCTGCTATCCTTAAAAGTAGGCACATATCCTGCTCTCCCTTTAATCTTTTCCCTGTTCTTGCTGCCACAGTTCTGGACCAATATGACATTGAGGTGGCCACACCTTGTACTTCATATACTTGGGGGGAAGATGGTAGAGGAGCAGCAAAGCATACTGGCAGCTACTTCTTGCCTGAGAAGTGAGATTCTTCATCTCCAGCTCAGATAAGATAAACTAGATTTATAATGGTTTCTCCACAGTCAAGAAGTAGAGAAACAGTCAACGGCACCCACTGAGGGCTCATCCCACTTACTGTCCTGCCTCCTACAGTGATGGATGACTAGGGCAGAAGGGCTCACACATGTCCCACAGCCTAGCTGTGCCATGTCCTTCCCTGGACACGCAGTTTTGACCAGGAAAAATACAGTGATCGATTGCTCCAGGCTGACTGTTTGACTCCTATGTTTAGATACCAGCTCACATGCTGGACAAGTGGTCTACTGGGACAAAATGCATCAACCCCTCCACTTATCCACATGCATCTCCTCCAGCATAAGGCAGAGCCCTGTGCTGACAGCCTAGAGAGAACAAAGTCGGTTCAAGTAGCTCTCTGTCATGTCACATTATTCATTCCCAAAAGCACACAGCGCTTTGGGCACAGCAAAACGCCTGAAGGACTTGAAATGATAATCAATAAAAGCAGAACTACAAACTTCTCAAGGACTTGAAAACAAGGTCAAAGAGTTTAAGCATGACACTATAGCAGATTTCTCATTTGACTTCTTCTAAAGACATCATATTCTGAAGCCGAGACTTTCAAAACAATCAGGAAAAGCGAGGGTCATAAATCCCTGGCAGTAAAGTAGTGACCTGAGTTTCACTGAGTCGTGCAGAAGGCCTGGTCTTTTGCTGCTGAAGTCAATAAAAACAATTGCGTAGTCCCCAGTGGGTGCAGAGCCAGGCTGAAACATTCTGGAAAACAGCCCTTCCCCTCCCTTTTGTGAGGAATTTCACCTCAAATAAGAAAATAGCCCTGAAAAAGTATTGCCTCCACTTGGAACGCTACCTCCTGAAACTGCTAACAACAGTGACCTTTTGCTTTCCCCTGCTTCAGTGTGAAATATTAACAGTCTCCTCAAATCTGACATAAACCAAAAATTTCAAAGGCATAAAATTGCTTGAAATGAAATGGCAAAATTAGCCACGGAAACACATGTAAGAAATACTTTCACACCTCTCCACCTTTTATTTTTCAGTGCTGTAACAGCCACACAAATCACTTCTAACCCATGCAGGTAGAGCCACAATTAGTTTAATTACACAGCGCAGGCTGTTGTTCAGTCAATTAGACTTCTTCTTCCATCCACACTATTTTAATGACAGCCAAGTAGCCCCAAGGCTCCTGCATCTCGTTGAAAGCCATGACAGTCTGATCAGGGCACAGCAGATGCTCAGCTGATTTTCTGCTTGCTGCAGCAGCAGCATATGCTTGAGCTTCCTGCATCCATGAAAACCAGAGGGTCTGGGAAAGAGCCCCCCCAGGAGCCTGAGGATGCTGGCCCCATGTGGAGCTTGCTCACTGCTGGAGCATCACTGCTGTGCCCAGCAGGGTCAGGCAGCCAGGGCTTGTGTTTCACAGCCCTCTCCATGTGCTGCCCAAGGCAGCCACTGCAGCCACCCAACCTTTCATCTCCCTTCCCTTGAAGAGAGACGATTGCTTGGTTACAGGAGAAATCAGCACTCACAGAGGATGTGAGAAGAAAATAAATCAGCTCTCCTGGGCGACAGAGCTGCCAGGTGGCATGCCTTTTCCACTCTCCTGCATGAGATTTGAGCTGCTGATGTCCAGGTCTGATCTGCAGCTATTGCCCAACCTCCCTTCTCCACCAGCATGCCCAGGTGATCCATGTTGCTCCTGATAACGTGGCAGGTGAGGCTGGTAGCACACCACAATCCTATCCAGAAGAGGACAGGGAGCACACACAAGCAGTGTTTTGTAAACCGTTAAACAAACAGGACATCCACATGAGGCCAGAATATGTCTTGCAGCCCTGAAAAAAACAGGTGAAGAACTGCTGAGCTGCAGCCTACTATGTGGTTGGTTTACCAAGCAGCACCTTGATCTTTGCGTTACACACACAGTTGAAATAGGGCCAGCTACTGCAATGCCCTCCCTTGCTCCGGACGGATGCCCACTTGGCTCCTTATCCCTCAAGGGAAGCAGGGTCAGATCCTCCTCACAGCCACAGACTGCTTCACCCACCACTGCTGCTCTCACCTCCGTGGCTGGGGCTGTCTCACATTGCCTGTAAGGAGAGAGGCAGTGATGCAGCCTCTGACCCTTTTTAGCGCTCTCATGTAAAGCTCACCCTGAGAAGCTTTCCCAGGGACCAGAGAGCTGGCAACACTCTTCCTCAGCTCCATAGACTATCTAGACCCTGTCTGAGCAACTGCAGTGTGAGGGTGAGACTGGGCCGTTTCCTGCTCCCCTCCTGTCAGCCTCCAAGCAGACTGCAGGCAGCTCCCTGAGCTCCCAGCGGCTTTGAGATGGTAAAAGACAGACAAGTGCCTTAAAGGCATCTCTGTCTCCATCCTCCTCATCAAAACTACTGCATTAGAAAGATTAAAGGCCTATTTCTGCTCATTTTAAATGTGCTGATTAAATTAAGAAGCATTTTCCTTTTCTTATACAGTGCAGTCTTGCACACCAAGATGCCAGTTTCACAATGCTGGTAGTTTATACAGTTTTTTGCATTATTCCTTTGCCCTGTCAAAAGCAACACAGACATTTTCTTGCACAAAGACCCATGTATCTGTTCCTAATCCCAGTTACTTTTTGAGTCACTGGTAAGTTTAACCCACACTGAAAAAGAAGCACAGCCTTCAAAGGTATTGAGTTCTTCAAGTAGAGAGTTCCCCCAGTAGGAGGGAGGCGGAGACTCAGGTGAGTGCTTCTCCCAAGAAAGGGCTGTGGGGTGACCCCAGGAGTGCCCCATGGTGGATCATGAGCCAGTCAGATTGCATGGGGACAGGGAAGGAAGAAGTGCAGCCCAGAGACATGGGAGACAGGAGGGAGGGCTGAGAATGGGATGGTGTGGGGGACTAGAGAGGCAGCAAACACTGCCGTAAGGAACCTGTCATGAGAGTTGGAGGGACAAAGGACATTCTGAAGGGAAAATCATGTATCATTAGTTCCACTAAGCAAAAAAAAAAAACCAACTCACTATTCCTCTTCTAGGGCAGAAGCTGTTGTTTTTCATGTATTTCTCCACATCTTTTGCACCCACAGCCCAGGGATAGCACTCATTTGTCTCTGTTGCCTGCCTTGATTGCTAAGGGGCAATTGCACTCCAGGGAGGCTAGCGGAAAAATCAGTGACTTCAGTGTGAACATCGCTGGGGCAAAGTACCCAAAAATGAACACAGAGGGCAATGCCAGCTGGAATTTCTCTTGTGCGTTATACCTCCTGTTCCCTTCCATTACAGCCCTGCAGGGTGTCTGGCCACAGTCTTTCCCCCAGAGAGGCTGCAGTGACAAAGCTCAGCCAATGCAGCATGAGTTACTGCTTCTGCTGGCCACTGTCTCACCAAAACTGAGTCTCTGAACTAAGATTTTAGCTCAAACCCTGAGCTGAAGCAACACCCTGAGGTCTCAGCCATGGTCTCCAAAGGGTGAATTTCCTCAGCTCATTGGGAGTCAAAAATACTGAGCTAAAGGCATGGTTGGGCCATGCATCAGAAGGGAAATAACAACTTCATACACCTAGAGCTGGATTTGATGCACCTCCAAAGATGTTGCAAGCAATGTTATTTGCATTATTGGATTTGATATGTTAGGGTTTGGGTGGGCTTGAGTTTGGGTTTTTTGTTTTTTTTTTTTTTTTTTAGTATTTTATTTTTTATGAGATCATTGATCAATGATCAAGTTGGGCAAAACTGGTCTTGCAATGGAAAGTGATGACCTTCACCTGAGAAAGTCATCTTGGACTTTGTTGCCACAATTTAATAATGAAAAAGTTAATAAAGAAAAAAATAGAAGGGTAGAGCAGAAACAAGCATGAGAATGATGCAGAGACTGCCCTGAAGCGTCCAGCATGGCAGGCAGGGGAGCGATTTCTCCTCACCTTGCAAGGCAGAGGAGCAAAGGACTGACTGTTGCGTGTCCCTTGTGGCTGGGAAGCTCACAGCTGGGGACATGACCCATCCACAAGGCGCGGATGAGTCACGCTGGCCAACATGTGCTGCTCTTGAACTGAGATGAGCAAGTCTCAAAAGTCTCTGCTCCTGCATTCAGCTGAAAGCACAAAGGAAAGATAGACAGGAAAAGGAGGGGATCAAATGCAGACCTTCCCTGTGCCACTTCTAGGCAGGGCCACAGCAGCTCCATCAAGTCACTAAGAGCTCATGCAAAATGTGGCTCCTGTGAAACTGCCTGGTGCCACTCTGGCACATGTATTAAGCACTGAGAAAGAGCAGAGCCTCACCACACGAAGCACATTGTTTTCCTGCTGCAGCACAGCCAAGCCAGAGAGGAAATGTGTGCCTCACTTTCAGATGCCAAACTCTTTGTTCTCCTTCTCCATGAAACCAGAGAAATAATCGTGCCCCAGAGCCCTGAGGTTACTGCAAGACTCCATTTGTTTGTATGCTTTCTTGGGGTGGAAAATAGAGCATGGCAGAGCCAGGTCCCTCCACAGGAACCACACATACACATTGTTAGCCAGCAGTGCCTTGGCTGAGGTTTTCCTCAAAATATCTCCCAAAACATGCTCATTACCCAGGAAGGACACTATCCCCTGCTGTCTAGGATCATCCTGCAACTAGTTGGGCATTATTATGTCTACTACTTTAGCACTCAGATCTTTCTTCTCCTTTCCCTACTTTTTGTGCTAAGTGTGATGCAGCAGTGCAGAAGGAGCAGCTCTTCCCCCAAGGCTTTTACTATCAGGAGATAAGGCAGATGAATGAAAGGCTGTTGTCCATGTTGGTTTGGCTATAGATCTGAGCCACAGCTCACACAACCAGTCCATACCAGGATGCAGCCCCTGACCCTCCAGGGCCAAGCACAGCTATTACTGCACAAGCATTTCTGCAGGGACCAGACATGGCACTCACTTGCTCTATCCCCAGTAAGCAGGACCAAGTGCCACGGAGAGGTCCACCCCCGATATAAGGATACTAGTCCTTTGTTTCTTATAACCATTAAATTTCTCCAGAAGAAAACGTATTTCCAGCTGCATGTCTTTGGCCTGATTTTTGTTCTTTGTGAAGACAGAGAAGGGATGGAGAGGGCCTCGCACGGGGAGTGAGGCACCTCCTTCAGGGTCAGAGACTCTTGGAGGTAGATAGGAAGAGCACAGGCACAGCCCCCAAAACAGCCCAGAAGCTGTAGAGGCAAGGAAGCTCAGCTGCACTGTCAAAGACTGTCAGAACTTGCAGGGCCTCTGTGAAGGGGTGCCAAGACCCTGAAACCCTGTGTTTCAGATTGATCCTTGGGATGGCACTGCTCAAGTCTGGGAAGGGCTGTTCCAGCCCCCAGGGCCAGGCTGCTGTACCAATCCCTCTACTATGAGTATCACCTACCCCCTGAGCCCTACCACTGGAGACCCTCCCAGGGAAACTTGCTCGGATTTCATTCAAGTGCTGTTAGAGCATCTTCACTGAGCTGCCATTTAAGCTTGCTACATCTCCCCCCAGCCTATAGGTGTTGTGAGAAACTTTCCACTTTTCAGGTCTCCAATAGCACTTTGGGGTACTGCTCTGGGACTTCTGTCCATCCCTTGTCCTGTCTGGCAACGCCAGCTCCTGAGATGGGAGCAGGGATCTGCACACCCAGCAGCATGCAGGAGGTGATTGTTTCTGCCCTTCTTCTTTGCTATAGCAGAAACACGCTCCAGCGCCCAGGCTTTTGCTTGGGCTGAGAGGGTTTTGAAGCAGAGGTTGGTTGCTGCAGCTACTTTTTAACACCAAGGGGAATCCAGGTAGCTCTGCATAGTAGTGACAAATGGGAGACATGCTGCCATCCCAGCAACTTGACCAAGGGGACTTCGCAGTGGCAATAGCAACTGGCAGAAGACATTTAGGCATAGCAGTGATGCAGCTGAGGGTAACGCACGAACTATGCCTGCTCCTGCTTTGGGCAGCATGCCTGCTTCACACCATCCTGATTGAGCGCTAGGCAGGCAGGTCTGCCTTCATCTGCTGACTTCTCCAGCACCTTATGGGAGACAAAAACCCTCCTTCATCCTGCCTTGTCCTCAGGATGCTGAGCCCCTCAGTCCCACATCCAACCCAGTATGGCTGGAGGAGAGGTCAGCACCTACAGTGCCCCTTCCACAGTGATGCCCATGCAGGCAGGTAGTTCTTCGCCACCACCGCTGCAATGCTCCCTTCTCTGCCCCCATTGCTCATGTCCCCAGGACCAGACCCTGCTGTCCCAGTGGAGGCACCTACCTCACACTGCCAGCTGGTTGAGGGTCCTTGGGGTCCTCTGGCTCTGCGCTGAGCTGCTCACGGGGACACCAGCCCAGGGAGGCACATACTGATCTGCTCCTACACACAGAGGGGAACTATGACCCCTCCTGCAGCGGGCCCCTCTCCCCCTACCTCACCCCACATAGCTTCTCATTGCCCATATTGATGAGCCCTTAATGAGCTTTGAGCTCACGTCCAGTCAAATCAACACCATTCATGTCGCAGCTGTGGGGCGGGGGGGGGTACCCAGAGCCGCTGGAAAAACACCCTTCACTGAGACAGAAGAGACTCCAAGGGCATGGGCAGGAGGGAGGGCAAAGGACCTGGCACCCACAAATGGGAGAGGCAGCAGGCGAGTGGGTTGTATGGAGTTGGTTGCACCCATATTGCTGAAGCAGCTCCTGGAGGGACGACTGCAGCAGTGCATAAGAGGCCACGCTAAAGACACTGCATACCCCTTGACCTCTGTCTTTGCAGCCGGACAGTGGTCTCCATCTTCTCCACAAGCAGGGCTGGCTGCAGCCATACAGAGGATGCAGAGGTCCAGCACACCGTGCACAGGAGGAGGCTGGGTCTCTGCCCGTGAGCCTCTCCTGCTTTCACACAGCCCTTGCACAGGGCTTGCAACAGCACAGCTCTGTGAATGGGAACAGGGCAGGCAGGGCTCAGGAGGAATAGTCCCAAAGGGTTCCATGGTCTTACTGGTCAGGTGCAATCATGGCTGTGGGTCAGGCTTTTGGCGGGGAGGCAGGAGGCAGAGGAAGAAGGTACTGCTTGTTTGAAGGGTTGGGTACTAGTCACCAGCCAAGGAAAGGAGCCACATGCAAATAACCAGTTGCTTAGCATGAAAATGCTGTCATTTGCTCTAAAAGGAGTTGCATGAAGTCTTTATTTCGCTTTTCTTTTTCCTTCTGAGCCCAAGACAATTTGCATCCACTGGGAGCGCAGAGAGGTCTATTTCAAAGGCAGTGTGCGGGAGTTGCTGGCACTGCGAGCATCACCTCATTAGCAGCAGCGCTTTCAGAGGTACAGGGGGAGGAGCCCACATGAATTAAAGTATAATTCCACCCAGAGATCTCCAGCAAAAATGACACCTTCTCACTTACCAGCTCCTCTTTTGTGTGCAAGCAGAGCTAGGCGTGCTTAAATCAGTGACTAAAGTAAGCTTAGTAGCCTTCAGTGCTGCGGAGACAACATGGATGGTGATCTGGATTCCTCCTGTACACCTCAGGGCCCACAGAGAGTTGATTCACCACAGCCACGACCCCACACCAGCTCCCCAGGGACACAGGTAGAATCACAGTGTGGTTTGGGTTGAAAGGGACATTAAAGCTCATCTAGTTCCAGCTCTCTGCCGTGGGCAGGGACATCTTCCACTAGACCAGGTTGCTCGAAGCCCCATAAGCCCCATCCATCCTGGCCTTGAACACTGCCAGGGATGGGGCATCCACAACTTCTCACAGTAACCTGTGCCAGTGCCTCACCACTCTCATTGCAAAGAATTTCTTCCTAATCTCCCCTTTTTCAGTTTAAAGCCATAGACCCTTGTCCTGTCACTACAAGCCTTTGTAGAAAATCCCTCTCCAACCGTATGCTGAGGGTTACCTCAGCAATCCCACACATTTCTTTCCTCAGTAGCAAAACTCACCTTCTTTAAAGGTTCCTCATGGCCCCTTTAGAGCAGGCAATCACACCCATAACTGATCACAGCTAAACTTAATGCAGCCCATCTGCAAAAGCCCTTAACCCGCAAGGATGGGAGGGAAAACATTGTGCCTTACATCTTTGCTGAGGTTGTTGGACATAGTCCCCCCTACATCTCTGCTAATACTCTGCCAATGGGCTATGATTAATGATCACTTTTCAGGCTAAATGGGCGTTAGAGCAGCATGGAGGAGTCAGTAAGATCCCACCAGGTTATTTCAGACATTAGAAACAGATGGTGTTACCAGGAGGGCTGGTGAGGCTGGAGACAGGAAAATGGAGAAAGAAAATGATTTTTTGCTGGGTTTGAGAGCAAAACCAGGAGGGTTTGAGAGCCAAGTGGGATGACTGCACACAGGCTGGAGGCATCCTCCCAAAAAGGCATTCTATCTGAGCTGAAGCAAATGCTGAGAGAGTGAGCTGTGGGTCTGACAGAGCACCCTGATCCCTCTCCTCTGCAGGAAGCTGGGGTTCCCCACATGACTCTGTGAGCTTGAGTACCTCTTATTTGGCAGCTAACTAAGTTAAGAGAGAGGCAAACTGCATTTGTCTCAGACATCTTTCCTTTAGGCTCTTGCCTGGGATAAAAAGCAACCAGTGAAAATGTTGCTCTGTCCTTGCTCCCAAGAAAACCCATTCTGCATTCATGCAAGTGAGGACAGCCTGCACTGTCCAGATGCGCAAGGACAGGGAGCATGTAGAGCGGAGGAGGGAAATCATTATCATCCGTCACGCCATGGACCTCTGCTGGAGTCGCTGCCAGCTGAGTCCTGCAGGAGCAAGATCAAGTCTCTATCCAGTCAGCCAAGGCTCACAGTGTCTCAGACAGCTTCGTCACAGCCCTTGGTGAAAGCAGGTCTGTCTCCTGAGGAATGGGTGCATGTGGCCCTGATGCTCATCTCTCCCTTCTCTGTCAGGCTTGCCTTGCAGCCACCACGGGCTCCAGGCTAGGATATGGCCTTTTGAATGCAATGCCATGTTACCAGGTCAGATTTGCTTTGGCAAACAAACTGCAGATGGTAGTTTCAGTAAGGAGCCAGCAGCAAAGCCCCTGGCCTCTTTTTGTCAAAAGGAATGAAACTTCAGCTCCCGAGACATCATAACTCACCCTTTCCTGGGCAAGCTGTGACTGGCATAAGCCTGTCCATCACTGTTCCCTCTTGGTCTTCAGTCTCTCCTCAAGCCCTGTTGCTGATGTGACACCTCCTAAAATAAAAAATCAGAGAGAGAGTAGCAGGTTTCTTGCAGGGCAGGTGCATATCCCAGCCCTGAGGGAACCAGCCTGTTATATGTGCTTTCACAGCTCCCCACACAGTCCTGGCTGAGGAACACCAAAGAACCACAGCAGGTTGGCTGGAAACACCAGTTGACATCACAGGCAAAGAAAGATATGCATTCCTTTCATCAGAGATACAGAAAAGCATCTTCCCACCTTGTGTGCACCGTCTGGAGAGAAAACAGGCCAGAAAGCAGTCATTTCCACTGAGAGATTAAAAACAGAATTTGAAAGCAACAAGTGTTTTTTGTATAACATTTGTTGTGAGAGTTAGAGAGAAGCAGGCAGTCAGTATCAAAGACACTGGGGAGCAAGAATGTCTCTCAACATCAGTATGAGCAACCCTTTCTTTTCCCAGAAGGAAGGAAAGTGGGACCAAGAACAGAAGAGAGTACATGGATATTTCATAGCTGGCTAGAGCTAGACACGGGCTGGTAAGCAAAAATGATTTTGGGAACATGCCTTAGGAGAGAAGCAGAATTTGTTTGGAAGGGTAGGGTTTGGAGCTGTTCTCTTTGTTGTTGTCAATAAACATTCATGAGACTAAATTTTGATTCACCAGCGCGCTCCCAGAAAATGGGAACTTGGCAGATACTGAGACAGATACTCACTGGCTTGAGTATTTGTATTTGAAGCATCTGGGCTGCCACCTCCAAAGCTTTTGGTGGCTTAGGAAGTATCCAGAGAAAGAACCCAACCCCACCATATAATCTGGGTGAGTAAACAGAAGTGCAAAGTGTTTTCTGAATAACAGCTATTGGACAGGATGGCAGCAGTAAAAGCAGCCAAATAATCAGGCTAACCATCTCTTGGTTTAAAATGCATTTGCAAAAATCATTAGCACAATCATTGTAAAATAAGCAGAATTACAATCACTCAGGGATAATTTCCAAAGAGGAATAGGGCTGTACTCACTGCAAAGAGACGCTACTAGCTGTGAGGCTGCCTGGCTCTAAGTCCACCAAGTCCACCACCTCCAAAGAAAAGCAAAGCTTGCCAGAGCAGCATGTCTGGCGGACATTGCCTTTCTGAGCCCAGTTTAAAGGCATGGCCTTCTCCTCCACAGCCTCAGCAATTCTGCCAGCCTTAGTGGGGGCCAACATGGCTTATCTCCTTCCTCCCTGAGCAAGTTCAGAGCTTAAGTCTGGTCCAACCTGTGCCTCCCAAGTCATCCCCCTCAAATAGTGGTCAGTAGGGTATAGGCAGGGAAAACATGGTAGATAAGGCAGGACAACTGCTGTGCTCAGTCCTCACAGCTTCCACACACAGATGCTATGCAAGCCTGTGGAAAACTCCCTCTGTGGGGCCTAGGATTTCTTCAGCAGCAGCAGCTGTGCTGTTAATACCCAGTAACAATAGTCTCCCAGCCTTGCTGGCCTCTTCTTCCCAGGAAACCTGCCAGAATCTGGACTCTTCCCAATCCTGGGCACCTTGTGCAATTGCTCCCAGGCAAGATGGAATGAGCCAGGCATACGTCACATTTATGGCTCTCCACAGGCTGCCAGCCACGCACCCAGGGCACACTGCTTCCTTGAAATATCCTTCCCCCAGAAACCTGTCCAACACTTTCTGCAGCTAGCAATTTATTTACAGTTGTCTTCACCACTGGTCTTAAATCTACATTTATGCCACTTTCCCTGCTGCTGTTAGGAGAACTTGGGAGCAATTTCATCTGGAGATCACTTGTTTCAAAAACTGGGCATTTTTAAATCACTTCCACTGCCAGCAGCACAAACAAAGCAGAACACGGTGGAGGAACAAAAAGTGTAAAAGAATTACACTGACAACAAAACTAAAAAGAAGTAAGAGAAAAGGAATTTCCACGCTGGAGGAGATTAAAGGTGACCTGCAAAAGAAAACTAGATTGGGTTAGGTAAGTTTGGTTTGCCGATTCGTTTTTCCCCCCTGGAGTACTCTGGAGACAGGAAGAACTAGTGAGATAATGTCATCGGAGATACTGGCAGCAAGACTTCATCACTGGTGAAACCACCAAGTTTTGTTAAGCTCAGTGTTTTTCTGTTGTTTGCTCTGTGTGCTTCACCTTAAGTCACGTTATTGAGAAGCACCTGGGAGAAAAGCTTCCTCTGCTAAATATTTATCAGCACTGAGCTTTCAGTCAAAAAGCGAGATCAGAAGGACCAGGAGTCCTCCGGCTCAAAATGAAGAAGATCAATCTGACAGGTTCTGAGATGTGTTGTGGAAGGAGCGGGGATATCAAGTAGAAGAGAAAGAAAAGGCTACTAAAATCAAATCTATGCATTTAAAGAGGTCACAATAGTATTCTCCCTTTCTTCCAGTGAAGGGCCTTCACCTCCAGTTTGTTTGGGTAGAGTACTTCTAGGTATGTAACCATTTTCCCCATTTGGTTGAAATAAATAAGCTGTATATATGGGATTTTCTGAGGGGAGAGAAGCACACTGCTTCACATGGGGTAGCATGCCTGTGGCTTTTGTTGACAGCTGATATACAATGAAAGCTCTGGCCTCTGCACCATCACAACTTCTTCCCTGGCCACAGGAAAGCTGGTGGTGCTGCTTGAGGATGGCCCATACTCTTGTGTAGACAACCCCTTCATCTGATCATGCTGGTAGCTGCAGCACCTCACTGTGACAGATTCAGTTTCCTGCTCGGCAAAACCATACCTGTGTTGTCTTTCCAAAGCATGAGGTTTTATTACAGCACCCGCCTCCCAGGAGCTGCCAGAAATCTCTCAAGCTTATTGCTGGTTAGTCTTTAAGCGCTGTCAGGGGTAGGGCCCCTGCCTGTGGGCTTCTGGCTTTCTCCAGGGATGATCCGAAGGCTGGAGTCCCCAGAGTTCAAGCATGCCGGGGCTCCAGGTGACACAGGGACACTGGTGTTCCAAGGGGGTCCAGAGGCCATATACCACTGTTATCTATGGTGGGATCTGGGAACAGACTCTAAGCATAGCAGTCTCCCCTTGCCCCATCTTCTTGCCTATCTTCCCTGCCGCAGGGGTATAAGAGTGAAATTAGGGGTCCAATATCCCTGTGTGCACCTCCAGGCCAGCACACCAACAAGGGGCCTGAGGCCTTGTGAACGAGAAGCTATGACAGACACCAGCCATGGGATTTCTGCAGGGAGAAGGGGCTCTGGGAAGACTTGTGTAACAGTAGGGTTAAGATAACTACCCACGGCAGGGAGCTCTCCTAGGTCTTGTCTTCATGGGAGCAATCAGTTATTGCCCACCTAAATCAAATCCAGTTAGTCTAAATTAAAGCAGAGCATCCCACTTTGCAAGCATGATTATTCCACTTTAAAGACCACTTGAGTGATAGGTGGACATACTCACACTGAAAAGTGTGCCTGTGGCTGCAGGTTGTTTTGATAAATGCATTTGAAAAACCTGAGCATCTTTCTGTCAGCGAAACTACTCTCACAAGAGACTGTGATGATTCAGCTCTATTGCTTCTAATCCATTCAAAGCAGTGTGAAAAGAAATACTTAGCTCAAGTCTGATCCTGATGGTCTTCATATGAATTAATATTAGTGCGAATGGAACATAAATAGAAGTGTCTTCACATACTTTGGAAGATTTAACTGAAATCACATACTGTGTTAAACCAACCTAACTTTAAAGTAAATGTGCCCTTAGGTCTAGTTACCTCGTTTGTACAGCTCTGCCAGGAGAGCGTATGATTTTTTTCCTCTCTTTATTAAGAGGCTTATGCTGATAAAAGCTCTGAGGTAGAAGCTTTAAATCAGCATAAGTACAGTTACACTGATAGAGCTTATGCCACTTCCCAGTACAACTGTATGACAATACTCTTCTACAGGGAAAAAGCAGTCTTAATAGAGCTGCTGTGTTTGACCTCAAAAGAACAGCTGTGCAGGAAAACGTGATAGGTATGGAGGAAAAAGAGGACAGATTTGGGTACGAGATGAAAGCCAGGGCAAGTTAACAACAGAGGCAGTATAACCACCACCCACCACAGATGCTCCATCACAGGTACATGAGTGTTGGGGACAAGAGCAAAGCCCCAGCTCCTCTGTGAAGTGCCATGTGAGTATAAACTCATTTAGCAGCACGGAGGAAGGAACGGTGCCTACTCCATGAGGGAAAAAGTCTCCATCCTGCAGCTTTGCTGCTGCTCGCCCACGTGATGAGCACAATCAAAACAAGCCTTGTTTGCAGCAATCATGTTTCAGCCTCTGGGGGATTTGCTTCTATCGATAAAATTGGACTGTGAGAAATTGCTTTGCCGTCGTTCGATGTGCTGTACATCAGCCTGTCCAAGGGATTTGAGCCACAGCAAACAGAAGGTGCTGCTAACTTCTGATCCGCAGAACACCCTTCCCTTCCTTCCAGAGAGGAAAGAAATGCCATGAAGTTTTGCCAAGACTATAGGTTGCTTCTACCTATAGTCAAGGTCTGGAGGCTCACAAACTCCAAATGCTGGCAGCAATGTATTTACTCACCAGCCTCCATCACGACATGGACATCAGCAGTGTGATTAAGACACAAAAAATACCAAAGCATAATCCTCCCCCAGGCACACAGGTGGAGATGTG
This sequence comes from Psilopsiagon aymara, assembly GCA_024733675.1. NCBI lineage: Eukaryota > Metazoa > Chordata > Aves > Psittaciformes > Psittacidae > Psilopsiagon > Psilopsiagon aymara. The sequence goes on along the minus strand of JANRGW010038179.1, from coordinate 76,934 downwards.
CAACTTCTCAGATCAGTATCTCTAACTTTCTGAATGGGACCAGGCCCCCTTCTCCTTTCTCCTCTTCACATGAAGATTTGCAGGAACCCATGACCAAACAGCAAAGGTTTTATCTGCTGCCACCTCCCTTGATCACAGTCTGTGACACGTCACAGTCACAGACCACCCATTCCAGCACCCCCCTGCCCTAGCAAAGCCCAACTCTAACTGCCTGTAAACCAGAGAAGCAGGGAAGTGGAACTGAGCTTGACCACCTCCAGATGCAAGGGAAATGCCACCCCTGTCTTGAATTGCAAAAGACAATGCCATGGGGGTCATATTGAAAATTACATGATGTAAAATTTTAGGCACCAAATAACTTTTTTTAAAAAAAAGGAAAAGGAAATTAATTCCTGGAATTTCCCCAACTTGTTGCTGTAAAATCAATAAACTCAATATGTTCTTCAAGTGTTCAAAGATCCTCCACCCACAGGCTCTGAAAAAGCCTGCCTGTGCCTGACCACACAGCTTACCCACATGGTGGCACACGCTCCCACACTTGGGCTCCTGGACGAGGAGAGACAGGACGACTGGAGCTCTAGTTTCAATTAGCTGGTAACTTATGCTTTAGCTAAGCAGCAAGCGTAAAGCTGAACCCTGCAAAAGCAGCTTGGAATGGGAGAGCCCAGCACTGGTGACAGGATAGGCACCCCTGAGGCAGGACTGCATGGGGCATGGGACAGAGGACTCCACTGCTGTCTCCCTGTTACTCGGCTGATGTATGCGTCACACTGGTCCCAGTGGGAGCTACAGTTGCCGGGGCTGTCTGGGGAATTCATACCTCAACCAAAGGCATAACAGAGAAAACTAACACTGCCTGGACATGTTTTCCCCCAAGTTATGAGATTAAGTCCCAGCACTGGGCCAGTTCCCATTGCCAGGTTGCCTCCCACCCTCCTGAAGAGGCTGATCCAGGGTTTCTGATTTACGCCCCTGTGCCTTGCCATTGGTGGGATTTCTTCAGCATCTCCTAGGACTGCCTGTGTGTTGTTTGCAGCATCCCAGCACAAAACTCTCTGCTCCTGGAGAGCCTGGTCAATAAACACCAGCTTGTTGACCAGATGGAGATGCAGCTTACAGGCATCCCCACCTCAAATCTTAATGCATGGTGAGAAAGGTTGAAAGACATGTTGAAAGACACAGTGGTGGCCCTTCTCCAGGATATGGGAAAGTAACAGATTGCTTTTTTTGTTTGGGGGTGGTTTTATTCCTCCATGAGAAAAAAGAAGCTTGCTTCATCTCTTGTTGAAAGATGAAGTTGAAAAGGGCACCAGACTGCCTGTAACCACTCGTCCTTCAGAGACTCCAATCTACACCGTGGCACAGAAAAGCCTCACTCAATAAAGCGTAGTTTGGAAAAGTCTAGTGGCAACTGGCAAATAACACAGGAGCACACCTCCAGTCCAGAGCTGCCATCCTAGACAGCTAAGAAGGGTAAAACTCCGTGTCCTGGATGTAACCCAGGCTGGGCGGGAAACTGTTTCACAGCCTGTTCAAAAAAGGAGACAAAAATCAAGAGACCATTTCACAGCTTGGCCTTGGCATGTCACCAAGACAGGACAGAGTTGCCTACAACTAGCTTTGCACAGCCATTGAAAGCATTTCTCCCTGGGAATCCCTTTTCTTCCCACATAGCTTTCCAAGCACAGGCCTGACAAACCAGAACAGACAGCTCCAAAAATACATGTCCTCCTTTGCAGTCATGGGTCAGGGATTCAGAACAGAGCCAGGATCATGCTCCAAGAGCAGCTGGGGAGGCTGGGCTTATTCTGGGTTTAAAAACAAAACAAAGCAAAACAAGCTCTCCACCTCCTCCCCCACCATCATTGTTAGACATGTTTCTTCTCTTCCCTTGGCACCAGCAAGAGATTCAGGAATAAAGTCTAATTCTAATGCTCCAGCCCTTCCTTACAGCCCTGCAGAGTGAACTGGATAGCAGCATATACACATCTCCTCAGCCTCTCAGATCTTAAATTTTAATCCTTACTTTTTAAAAGCTTAAATTATTTTATTTTCTCCTTTCATTAACATTAATCTCCTTTTACCCTGTTCGAACCCAACTTAGCTCAAACCAAGAGCATACGCTGCTGCAATTCTCTTCACCCCAAAAAACTGTGTTGAGGACTGGAGTCATGAAAATTGAAGATATCCTGATGATGAGAAGAAATACGTATTACACCATGCTGGACAAAGGTAGAAAAGCAAGAACTGACTCCCTGTCTGGCCAAGTGCAGGGAGCAGCAGTCCAGCCAGACAAGGAATCACTTTCATTCAGATGAGGATCTAAGAGAAGAGTCTCAAGATCAACGCATTTATATTTGGGAAGAAGAAACTTGTCAGAAGGGCACTGTTGAAGGGAGAAGGGAGGGAAGACTGAAGAGAAAAAATGGGAAAGAAAGGGAAGAAACAGAGAATGAAGAAAGGAGAAGGAAAATACAAGACATTTGTGCCTAATTTGTTTTTAACAAACTATTTTACTGTCTTTCCTTTCTGGAGAGAGGAGTGGAAATGACCTTTTTAATGAAAACAAGCCCAAACAAAGCTGAAATCTCAGAAGTGGTAAATAGGTGCTTGGCAGATGTCTGTTCATTCATACATATCCAGTGTTTTAACACCAACCAGGAGGAGAAGCACAGTATGGCCGCCTCTTAACTTCCCTTGGACTACAACTGCATCATGTCTTGGCATGTTATCGACAATTACAGGGGGAAAATAATATCTCCCTCTTCTCCATACCATCCCCTCAACAGTGCATTTACACCCTGCTGGTGTTCAGGAGGGAGCTTTTTCCCATCAGACTTGGAGGTCTCCAGAAGTGCCAACTTCAAGGGGCCGATGGAGACCTGTCCGATCTATTGTGTGAATGCAGCAATGCCTGAGGTGTTTATATAAGCTTAGTAAACCATTAATTGGTCTCTAACTATGCCTGCATGCTGCTGGGCTTTATAGCAAAAGAGTTATTGATGGCATTTTCCCCTGTTCCCCCAGCTGGGTGTACCTGGGTCATGACCTTTCCCTTGAACTTCTTGAGACCCTATCAATCCCATCCAAAGCATCTGGATTAATTTCCTGATCCTGGGAATTTTGTAGTTGCTGTCAATGGGGACAGTAATACCTCCTCTGACTTTATTAAAATATGCAGCTTCCTGGCAGAGGTGGGACACTACTCAAGTAACAGAAAAGCAACAGAGGAATCAGTTCATGAAGTATTTATTTTCAATAACATTACCCATGTTTGTGCTCAAAACTGAAAAAGAGATTTACTTCTGTCTAGGATTTTTGCAGTGTTATCTGACTACCTTGGAAAAAGGAGTGAACACATCTCCACGACTTCTCTGGCAGAATGGGCTACCTTACATCTTGGAGGCATGGCAGCAGGAGCAAAGGGGTTAAATGTCCTATTGGTGGCAGCCAATGGCTTTTGCTCCGACTGTATGTAGAGACCCACTGCAGAGGAAAATAACACCAATATACTTACCATGAGGCCTGACTGAAGCCTCTGGATGTCAAGCTCTTCCCACGACTATTGCTGCAGTATGACATTCAGCTCTTTGAAAAACAAACATAAAATAAATGGTATCTAATGTGGTGCTGCAGTCCTTTCCAGGGAACAAGAATGAGGTTTGCGGCTACCTCTACCTTTTGCAGTAAAACGTCTCCAATTAAATGACAATGTCCCAGAGAGATGTAAATGTTGATATTTGGCTTTCAGTGTTCATTGCACCAACAGTTTTTTAGTTTTTAAAGGAAAGGAAATTAAATGGGGAAATGATTGCCGTATGCTAATTCTTCAGTTAAACTCACAGGAAACTGCAAAAGATAAGGTTCCTATAGCAATCAGAATAGGTACCAAGCTGCACAGATGAGTCCTGATTTTCCCGTTTACTTTCAGTGCTGGTGGTTTATCTACACAAAGCACAGGGAAAAGTAATTACTTAGAATGAAGAACGAGGGAAAGGACCCTGTGGCATCTCCAGTTCTTTTTAACGGCCATTCTCCCATATGGGTTTGATGCACCACTATTGCAACACAGCCGCGTACCTCAACCATGCCAAAGCTCCTGGGGGGATCCTGCCACCAGCTTTTCCTGTGGTTTTAACTGTGAAATTCAGATAGGCCTTCAAGCAGGGTTTGGCAAGGAGTTTTGCAGCCCCAGCCTCCACAGGACAGAGTAGTCTGGCACTGCACCAAACGCCACATCCGAGTGCAATCCCTCCCAGCCATTGCCTCACTCACATTCATGACTACCCTGGCAATGACAGACCTTTAGTTCAACAAATCTGCTTCCAATGAACTCATCTAACCTATTAATTATTGCTTTATCTTCCTGGAGCTTATGATTATTGCACCTGATTATGTCTTCCTTATCCCCTGAGCAGCCATCTGCAGCAAAGCCAAGGGAGCGCAATCCTTCTCCCACCCTCGCCCCAAAGCTACTCTGCAGCACAGAATCAGGCCTCCTTCATTAATTCCTCTACAAAATGCCCCTGTAGTGCAGTTAAATTTGTGGGCGTGCTGTCCCCAGGGTCTCATTTGTCCCTGCTGTGCTGCAGCTCATTTTTTTTACCAGCTGCTCTGGGACTTTTCCTGCACTCCATGAATTTTCTGAAAGCACTGTCAAATACTCAGCTGTTTCACCCTCTGATGTGCTTTCACCGGGCCGTGTAGTTTTGACCAAGAGCAAGTCCCCTAGGTAGTTATTTCTCACCCCTTTTCTAGTCTGAGACTGCCTTGAGATCCATCATCAATAACTATGATTGTATCAAGCACCCTGTCATTTCTCTTCTCTTTCAATGACAACTGAAGCCATAACTACTAACACTGCAGCTTCTTTTTATCATTGCTTATGATATGTTCCTGGCTCCTTCTCCCTTGTATGTACGTGACCTAGCAATGCACTTTCCTTTGTCATCGTCCAGCTTCTTATGTACTTCTGAACCAACTTACTTATTCCCGGCACTAACACCCCATCATTTTGTGCCTTCGCATCCCTAACTTTATTCCTGCACACCTTTTTTATCTTCTCTCTCTCACCACTGTGGTTTCCTTTCCTCCTCCCAACATGACTGCCTATTTTTTTTAACTTCTCTTTCTTTGTTAACGCGTTGTTTTTCTCTTCCCCACCAGTGCCAGTACTGGAGGACACTTCCAGCAAAAGCATGTTGCTCTCTCCTCATCTGCTGACAGGCAGCATTGTTCAGAGGATGTCAAAACAAACGCTGTCCCTGGTGGGTACAACCAGCTGGCTGGAAGCTGCTTGGAAGGGTGTCCCAGATGCTTCTGTCTCGGACGTGAAGGACGGAAGGGAAGAGCTCCGGAGAGAAAAGAAACCACCTTGGGAATGAGAGAGCGAATCAGTTCAAGGTATGGAGGAGACATCCCCAGTGCCTTAGAAGTTGGTTTCTCTCTCTGTGGTGCCGAGCACCTTCTGGACTGGAGGGGACCATTGCTGGCGCCTCACTTCAGACAGCCCCGCCACGTGCTTCTTTGGCTGCAGCAGGTCCTCCGCTGGCGAAATCAGCTGAGTTAACCGCTGCGGAGAGGAAGCCTCTGTTAATTAAGCTGATAAACAGACTGACACCCAATAGTGATCCACAGCCATTGCTGCGGGCAAAGGCACCTAGAGAGCTAATGCTCCCAGCTCCCTGCTCCTCTCGCTGAACAGCTGTCCAAGGGAGAGGAAGGAGAGCAGGCTTGCTTTAACTGCCCTCAGTGACAACTATTCCACCTATGGGCTCAAACCCCTGCTGTGAACTGACAGTGCAATGAATGTGACTCCTCACAGATGTGTTTCTGCAAGGAAATGCTAGAGATTAGCCCCAGAGACCATGGAAAAAGCTCTATAGCCCTTTTTCCCCCTGTGCCAAGTAGCTGTGCTTCTCACTGACTTTGGTGGGAGCTGTGGAGCCTTAGAAATGGTCTGACCATCAGCAAGTGTTGGGCATGCCCCACTATGGTCCAAAACAGGATGGCAGGTGATACCTACCTCAGTGGCATGTCACTGTTAAAGCAGTCCCTCCACCTTCCAGACCTCAAGCCACCCAGCTCCCCTCTTTTAGCCATGATGCAAGCAGAGACTGTGGGGCAGCTGCCTGCCCTTAGCTCTCCATGTCTTCTGCAATGCAAGGGTGCTGCAGGGGGAGTTAATCCTTAAAAGGGGCACAAATCTTGGAGCTCTGGGCAGGATTTTCTGGTCCACAGAGACAGCTGCTGTGAATTTCTGGTCTTTCTCATACCATTTCCAAACCCCTTCCTGAGCGCCTCATCTCCTTCCAAAGCCAAATAACACACGATATCCTGCAGTCACTTGCCCAGCAACATGGGCCAGCATATCATTTCCTTGCTGAAAACTGATTTACACAGTTAGTAACTTTCTCCACCGAAAGCTGTTCAGGCCAGTACACATTCCTCCCTTGCAGAGCGCAATGCATCCATGGAGTGCTGGATTAACTTCAGAGCTTCCATTCCTTGTAAAGTGTCTGCCAGAATCCCATATCTCACTCATTTACTCAAAACTATTTGCCCTATGAATTCTGAATTTGGGCTCTGCCTGCAGCTGCTCTGTGAGAAGCTCATTAAGAGTTTTCAGTCTTTGGAGCTTAAGCTGTCTTAATCAGACACATTAGCAAACAAGTTTTGTGTTTCTTGGTCAGTCAAGTGTAATGAGAAATCGGTCTGTTGCAGTGACTGATCATAATTACTAATTACAAACTTGCTTTCAGTGAATGGTTTGCACTATTCAGTTGAAAGACACTGTTCCTGGGAGTATCTGTGTCAGAAAATTAATTCATCACATTTCTGGGGTGTGACTGGAAAAAGGGAGCAGGTATATTTTGAGAAAACTTGTTTTCAAAGCAGGTGCAACTGTTCCATAAGGTATCATGTGGTTAGCTTTGACTTTCTTCTCAATCAATCCAGGTTTAGCAGCCAGTTCCTTCCTAAACCACATCCTTGGAAGTTTCCTCTTACGAAGATAACTGAGAAGTCCCTGGAAATTACAACTAATATCATTTAACCAGGGAAAATGGAAAAACACTCCATCTGAAATTGGTCAAATCAATTCCTCAGATGTGCTGTAAAATAAGCATTAACACTACTCACAGCAGCATTTCAGTCCAAGGGCTCAAAGCACTTTGCAACAGGTGAGAAATATTGCTTGTGTAGCAGGCTGGACCTTTGGGCAATTACTTCAGTGACAGCTCCAGGTCCTCATTTAGACATATGAAACCTCTGAGCTCTGGGGAGTCAGATGTGACATCGTTCACCCACTCAAACTCTTCAAACCAGCCACGGGAAAGGACAGATGCATTACCACTAAATGGCCTGGAGCACAGGAGAGGGCTGTAAGAGACAGGACTCATGGTCTGAACTTGAAGCAAACCATAACACAGCATCTTGGCACAAGACTCACCAGCCGTTCCTCACACTGGGAGCTCTACAGCTGCTGGCTCCCTCCCAGCTGTGTAGTCATGGCCACCAATGGCAACCAGGAAGCCCAAGGGCCAAAGGCTGCTAAGCAGAAACCATTTCATAGCATCATACTTCTCCTTCACCTTCTTGCCTGTATGGCTTATGTCCTTCTCACTGTTTCACTTAAGACTTTCAATACTATCATTTCCATCTTGGCACTACACTGTATCTTGTCCTGAGCCTGAGGTGGGCATTAGCTAGCTCTGCCACAGCTCCTGTTGCTCCCTATTAAGTCACACCTCCCAGCCTGTAGATAAGAGCACCTCTGGGCATAGATTCACCTTCCCTGTGGCAGTGGAGCCAGTGAGGACATCCTGCAAACAGCTCGTCCCTAGTTGTGTTGGCAGTATGGGGTCCTCCTTACCATCACCCCACAGTGTGACTGCCAGAACTACACCAGAGCCACAGGGATGCTCCGATACTGTGTTCACTTGCTCCACCCTGCAACCAGCCATAGATGAGCTTGCAACCAGTGAGGATGGGGAAGGACCAGAAGAGAAATTGTGCAGGAATTCATACACACTACACATCACCCAGACATGGGTCATGTGCAGTGTCTTAATGATGGGAGATGACACCACCTTCCTAGACACAGCTCTACCTAGGAGAGGGAGAAGGAAAACATGTCCACAGTGAAAATGGGCAAGCTTGGGCAAGGCACAGGGTAGACCTTTGCAGCTCTGTTAGCAAGTCCTGCGTAATCACTTTGGGTACTTTCTTCAGAAAAATAACAAGGTCCTGGCCCAGGACTAAAAGGGTAACAGGATCAAGGGACAAGAAGTAAAGGCAAAACAGATCATGGTTCTGCACCTGATTTGCAAGGGTGGCACCACTGAGTAACAAGAAAGTAGAGAGAGGTGAGGGCCTGCCATTTTAGTTACATGACCAATGGGACCACCTGAACCATAAACCAAACCAATCAGTCTGTGACCTCTGTAGCCCACACTGAAGGAGCCCTCTGCCATCCAGTGGAGCCAGAGTTGAAGACACTGTGCATGCGTCGATATGCTGCACTGAGTATGGTAGTGCAATGTCTCATGGAAGACTGAACATTGGATGATCAGCATGGGAGCTGGGCTGAGATTCTTCAGGCGCTCCAGATTGCCAACCAGAGCTACAGGGCATTTTGGGGAAGGGCCACCCTCACCCTCTCTTGCCTTCTCAGAGGAGAAATGTGGCACATGCCTCTTCCCTGGGGCCTTTTGCATGAGCAGTCTGGGGAAAGCATCAGCAACCCTCCCAGTGACCACAATCCCAGTACCTGCTTCAGGGGTCCTTTGGTTTTCAAGAGGATGAAGATGGCATAGAGAGGAACGCAGACCATGGAGGACAGTGCCATCAGCCAGCCCACCACGTAGCCCCAGGCTGGGTAAACGTAGGAATTGTTGTATTTCAAGGGTGTGTACTTGATCAGGGAAAACAGGAAGACAGCCTGAGGAGCAGAAAACAGACATAGCCTGAGCAAAGGAACCAGCCAAGACAGGCAGCCCAGCCACCCTGCAAGCACTGCCTGGGTAGCAGTGAGTGTTCTCTTGCATGAACTAGCACAGCCCTAGCTACTTGCAGCACAGCAGAGCGTGGTGCATGCTGACTGCACAAAGAGTCATCTCAGATCCATGGCCAGGCTTCCCTGCAGCGTAAAGCCTTCAGACTTCCAAAGATTTCAACCTAAGCAAAGTTAGCAGCAGCTTTGAGGGTCCATCAACAGTGAGACACCAATTTATTCATATCAAAGTCAGGAACTAGTTCTCACTGGCAGAAGCCCTCCAGAAGTACCATGCAGGCACAGATTTACACCTCTTGGGGGTCTCTAACACCAGGGCACTCAGATGATTTGGGCTGCTTTGAAAATTTCCCTGATCTTCAACTCCTGCTGGAGCCTGACGACAAAGGACTAGAAGCTTTTTGTAAGCTGTAGCTGTAGATTCCATCTGGGTTCCCACTGAGGTTAAAAAAATCCCAACTCTCAGCATCAGATGCAGGAGCAGAATGTGGCTTAGAAATCACATTAAAGTCAGTGGAGCAAGACTGGACATAAACTCCAAACAGGCAAGAAGTTGTCTGAGTTGGGATGCATTTTCTTTAAACACAGTTGTCACAGAAGCTTCAGGAGATATTTCATAACGTAGAAAGCAAGTGCCTGTGGAAAACTATTTCGGAACGCAGGCTGAAGCAAGTATTTCAGAACAGGGTAACTCTCACCAGTCACCTTTTCAAAAGTAATTTGACCAAACCTCTCCAGACTTTGCAAACACATTTCCCTTTGCCTTCACAGTAAACAAGTAGCTTTTCAAGCCCAATTAATTTCCCAGGCAAAAGATAAGGCTTTACAAAGGGAAATAAACACCAACCTCAGCTATGGACAAGCTTCTGGCGCTCCATAACAGCTTGAAAAATTGACAGCAGCACCTTGAAGACAAATCAACCTTTCCTCCTGAGAACCCAGGGACCCAGAATAACTTGCCATGTTGTTGTAATTGCACTTACCAAGCACATACCAGGGGTGAACACCAGCCAGCATATCTTGATCAAGGGCCACGGCCGGAAACCAATCATGTCCTCAATGTTGTCATAGAAGCGGTTGGCACCTTGTCCACCAGCCAGCACAGAGACAAAGTCAGAGGTCAGATCATTGTTGTTTCCTTCAACCGACATGAGATCCCAACTTTTGTTATCCTCACTGTTTATTCCTGGCAAAACCACAGCTATCTCAATAATATCGCAACAAGTAATGGTCCTTCCTGACTTTAAAAAGGCCCATCTGTAGTTAAATACATACAGAGGTTTTTAACTTCAGCCATAACTTATCAGAAGGCTTGACACAGAAGAAATGCCTTGTCCCACAGACAGCAGCAGCTGTAAGTGAGAGGATGCAGTCCATGTGCCACCAGGAGTTGGTAAGAACCAGCACAAGGCAAGGAGGGGTGCCTGGTTTATAGGTAAGCAACAGAAGCCCTTGCAGGTTGAGCACATGGGATTGTTGTGAGTCCAGAGTGCCAAAAGAAACAAAGAGAGTGGGGGACACCAAATAAAACCATTATTTTGTAACCAGATAAGCAGACCAGGGAAGTCATGTCAAGAACTGCCATTGGGCAGACATTTCTCTTGTCAAGAGTTCCACAGAATACTTTATTTTTGGCATAGACCTAGAAGACCTGACAATCTCTTCTGGAAACCAAACCTTCCATCTGCAAGTGCTGCTGTCCTTTCCCATGGGAGCTGTCCTGTGGGTGTCTCATCTGCTCCTTCTCCTCTCATTAGTTTCACTTACTAGATTGTGTTGTTCACAGTATGTTGGACCCACCTGAATCCCATGGTGTAACAGAGAGGGATATACCTCTGAAGAGCATCTTAAAGTCCTGCCACTGGCCAGATCCTTTAAACATTGACTCCTTTAACCTTAAAGCTCAAAGAGGGAATACATGGAATGGTATATTGAGGAGATAACATAATGCAGATGGACTGCAGGAGACCTCATAGTAAGCTTTAGGATTTCTTCAAGGATCAAGCACCTAATCATGGCCAGAAGAAGGTGTAAAATAAAGAAGAATCAAAAGGTTATTGACAAGATGCCCTAACCTTATCTTGACTAGAGCTATCCCTAGAGCTATCCGGAGGTACTATATCAGACTGCCCCAGGTAAAACAGGGCAACAATAGTGAACAAAAAAAATGGAGCTGGCCTGCCCAGAAAAAGAATTACCAGTTAAGCACCTTGGGATGAAATAATACTGTGCTTAGCTGATAAAGAAGGGCTTTGCCTTTAGGGGTGTTTATTCAGCTATGAACTCATGGTGATGCCACAGTTCCCACATGCAAATGTGATGAGACCTTGCTTCTTTGCATCTTAACACCAGAAAGCTGGGCTGAGAGAAATATGTGCTTAGAGGGCTGGCCACACTTGTGGGTGTTTGGGGTTTGGTGAGTTTCATTTTGGTTTGTGTTTTTTATGCCTTAGAATTAAATTCCCATGTTTCCCTTAAATATATGAATGCTACAAAAGCACTTTAAGTGTGCTTTTCTTTTTTGTAATTCTTTGCATTATTTTCTATAACCCATGACTAATGTTTGCAGGAAAGCTCTTTTAAATCCAGCTTTCTGCAGTATTTAGGCTGGGGTGGGGGGAAAGGGGAGCAGGCAGCCAGGTTCTTTGGACACTTCATGGTTCCCATCTTGAGCTGGCAAGTTGACAAGTAGCCTCAAGCAACGACAGCAAAGACAACAAGCTGTGGCATATCAAGGGACACGCAGCTTTGTGTGGGAGCCCAGCCTACACCAGAGAACAGAACCCTAAAGCTTCCAAGCTGTAAATATCATGAGGCTTCAGATAGCATTTCTGAAAATATACTGGGGATGAAAGGAAGATGATATAAAAAAATTACTTTGCCAAAAAGTCAGAATCTTCCACAGGGTGAAAAAACCCCGAGACACAAAAATGATGTGACTAGCAGTTTAGAATATGAGCATAGCACAATCTCTTGCACCATAGAGTGTTTCCACAGAAACACACTTTGATGTTAAATATATGACTGATAAATAAAGTCATAATGCAACTTTATGGAAGCCAAAATATTACTGCAAATTTGGATCTAGGACCTAGTAGAAGAGACATAGCAATTAAAGAAACACAAAGATGGCAAACAAAAAGAAGGACATAACAGTCATCCATCCTCCATCAAGAAGGCCACCCAAAACTTATGTTGCTAGCTATGGTGTGTCTCCACCTATCTTTACCCTTATTCTCTCTTTTACAACTATCAGGTCCTGCATTTCTATGGCTACTGCGGCAGTAATGAATGTGACAGTGATGTGATGAAACAAAATGGGTACTGACATGAATGTCCTCGGAGAGTATATGAACAGGAGGTTTTACACGTTCTACATTTCACAGGCAGATGAAAAAGTAATCAAGCTTTAGAAGTCATCAGTTCAATCACTCATCATCGGGTTTTGAGCAAATTAAGAGCTGGAGGATGTCTGCAGTCCCCCTCTCTCCCCAGCATATTAGAAGAATTAGATAGAGCTCCTGCAGAGAAAACCATAAAGATTTCCCCAAAGAGATTGTTGTTGCAGTGAACAAAGATGTTTGCTCTTATCCCCAATATCCCAAGACAAGGAAGAAAGGCATGCAGACACAGGGTAGTTATCCATGCATGCTGGTACCAACTCTCTTGTGCTGACCAGTCCCATATGCTTTCAAAGCTGTTGCACGCTTTTCTGACAACTCATTTAATTTTGCTACATATATTCATGTGAATAAGTTTCACATGAAATCAACTAAATATTTGCACACATCCTTATGCCTTGTCCTCATGGAGACCTTCTTATTTTACATAGCTTGTAACTACTGCAAGTGACACCCAAAATGAAAGGGACAAAGATTTTATTTTATTGCTACAATATTCAGAAACAGGGAGTTTCACAGATCTCCTACTTTGGAATCTAGGGAAATAAACCCTCCCTTTTACATCTTTTTCTCCCAAGCTGCATTGTTTTGCATTCATCTGGATCAAGTTTCATCCACAGGATTTCAATAGGTAATAAGCCCAGCTCTTTGCCATAGTGCTAAGCTTATGTATGCTCCCTCTCTGTCTCAAACCTGCAGCATCAACACCTCCTGTGCAAAATGCCAGCAGCAGAGGCACTGTGGCACTGCAACAGTGCACCCTTTGGGTACCAGGTATGGTCCATAAATCAGCATATATTGCCTGTAGCTGGTACATCTCAGAGGATAAAGCACACAGCAAGAGCAAGCCCAATGGGCAGGATGCAGGCAGGAGGAAGCTGCTGCTTCTTGAAACCACACTGCATGTGAGCAAGAAAGGCAGAGAAAGATTTATACTAGTTCAATGTGGGCTTACCTTAGGGGCACCCACATGTACCCAACTGGCATCGGTTTGCTTTAGCTTTGTAAACAGCCCTAATGGTTTCAGACCCTGCTCTCCTGCAGCGAGGGAGGCACTTGCTTTCTCCTGGAACAGCTAATCCTAACGTGCACGCTGTGACTACCTGGAAAATATTCTCCCTGCAGCACATTTTGGCGGCATCATGTTCTGAATCCCAGTGCTCAAAACTCATGCCTGCTTCTCTGATAGCTGCCTGTCCCAAAGTGGAAGCAAGAGAGGAAAAGAAAGGGGGGAAATCCCAACTCCCTCTGGCACTCCCCTCTAGAGAACACGATCATCAGGTCCAATGCTGCATGATCCTTTCACAGGCAGAGCAATATGCAAGGAAACCCTCAGATCTTTGCAAGAGCAGCTGCCTGGCAGCAGTGGGAAGCTGCCAAGTGGTGGGTGGTTGGCGTATGTGCTGGGAGAGGGGAAACTCAGAACAGATATTTGTGTTAGCAAAAATGCTGTAATTCTTCACAGCATAAGCAAGAGGCTCAGCCCTGCCAACTCTCAGGCTGGGGAAAAAAACAGCAGTTGGCACCAGGAACTGTGTTTTCCATTAAAATGCCTCACCTTGGCCCTCTGAGTACATTTAGGACCAGAATCAGCCCAAAGGACGCAAAGAACAACATCAAGAGGGTAAAAAAAAAAAAAAAAAACAAGAGGGAGAAAATGAACCCATGATTAGTGAGAGAAAGAGCCACTTCTCAGTGCCCAGCTGCTCTGTCTGCCTTATAGGCTGCTGGGGCAGCATCACCTCTCCTGCTGCTCATTGTCTGCCATTGCTCCTCTCCATGTGTTGTTGGAATGTGGCCTGGTGACCATAAAAATGGCAGGAGATGGTTATATAACAAAGCATTCTATATAATCATAGAATGATAGAACGGTTTGCATTGGAAGGGACCTTAAGATTATCTAGCTCCAGCCCCCTGCCATGGACAGGGACACCTCGCACCCAAGGCTCTGTCCAGCCTGGCTTTGAACACTGCCAGGGATGCAGTTTAATGTAACTCAGCATGGTGATGATGAAGCCTTCTCACAGATGAATGGGAATCTATCCCCCTGTAAATTCCAGAGGGACTGAGTAGAAGGCAGCTCATTAAAATCTGGCCATACTGCAAGCTCTCAGGTGAGCTTCCCTTGAAGGACATCTCTCTAGAATAAATCTCTCTTACAGATCTCTTTTCTTGCATTCCTCAGAGGTCAAGCAGCTGGACCTGCTACCATTTCAGTAAGAGAGGAGTCCATCCAGAATACCAATTGGCTCCTGCTGTAGGTAAAGCATTTGGAGAAACTGATAACCCCTTCATCAGCAACTGCACTACAGCCAATGCAATGTCTATAGAACTGTAAGCATCAAAGAGAGCACAAGGGGGCTGACTGTTCCCTATCTCTTCTAAAACAGAACAAAGGTAGCACCAAATGAAATTAGCAGTGATAGATTCAAAACAAGGCAAAGAGAGTGAATCCCCACACAACACCTGACCATGGAGCTCCCCACTGCAGCATTTTGTGGATGATAAAAGCTTACCTGAGTCAACTAGGAAAAAAGACAGAAAGAAAATAAACAGATTTTACTTCTGGCTTTGGGAATCCCTGTGCAGCAAACAGAGTATTGCATCTGGCTCTGGGACCCCTAGACATGGACCTGCTAGAGTGGGTCCAGAGAAGGGCCATGAAAATGATCAGGGGTCTGCAGCACCTCTTGTGAAGAAAGGCTGAGAAAGAAGGTCTTATTCACCCCAGAGAAGAGAAGGTTCTAGTGAGACAGTGTCATGGCTTTTCAACATATAAAGGGGCATTGTAAGAAAGACAGAGTGAGACTTTTTACTAGGGCTTGTAGTGACAGAACAAGGCACAACAGTTTTAAACTGAAGGAGGGTAGATTTAGATTGGATAAAAGGAAGAACTTCTTAACTATGAGGGTGGTGAGACGCTGGCACAGGCTGCACAGAGCAATTGTGAATGCCCCGTCCCTGGCAGTGTTCAAGGCCAGGTTGGACAGGGCTTGGAGCAACCTGGTCTAGTGAAAAACCCCATCCTCCCATGGCAGGAGGGTGGACTAAATGACCTTTAAAAGTCCCTTCCAATCCAAACCATTGTATGGTTCTAATGAGTTGATAGAATCTGGAAGAATATTCACAAAAATTATCATTGTCAACTTTTCTGCTATTTTACCCCTTACTGAGTGTCCACTGCTGGCCATCAAAAGAGACACAACCTGATGCTCATGCCTACAGTTTTTATCTTGGGTTAGGATACCCACACTGCTTGGTGTAGCTAGGAGCCAGCATCGGCATGACTGTGGGATGCTGAGGGTCTGGTCCAAGTTGCCATTTACTACAGCTTTGCATGATCCTTACAGGCAGTGAGCTCCCTTAGCTCCATGAAACAAATGAGAGAGAGCGGCTGCTCTGCATCACACACAACTAGACCCTTTCCCTAAAAATCAGTATCCTTGATGTGAGCTTCAGGGAGGTGAACTGCAGCCTGTGCGCTCAGGAAGAGACCTCCTGTAGCATAGTAAAGGTTGGACTTGATCTTAAAGGTCTTCTTCAACCTACTTGATTCTGATTCTCTATCACAGGATACTCTTCTTACTGCACAGGCTAGCAAGTAGTTGGTTTCCTTCTGATGGTTCATGGAGCTTAGATTAATCCTGCTCCTGAGTACTTTAGTTACAGACTTCACTGACAGCCAAAGCAGTCCCTCCTGCCCCTTTTCAGAGTGCCGTCACAGCCCATGCAAACAGGAAGCGTGTATCGTTGCAGAAGTAACACACAGCAAGTCTGCATTCCAGCGATTAGTGTTAAATCAACTGTCAGGATTAAACTAAAGGCACAACATAAGCAAACAGTAACAGAGGCCAAAGAACAGCAGTCACTTCTCCATAGCTCATTTTCTAATTTAAAGGGCAGATGGGCAGAGCAGCAAGGTAGTCCAACATGAGGAACCTTCAGAGAGGGAAAACCCATTCCTACTGCAAATGTGGAGCAATTAAGAAATATTGCAAGTTAACACAGTAGAAATCAGACAAGCAAGAGGGTAATTACAGCATTTCTTTGCCCTCTAAGGATTTTTTCTATCCATTCCTACTTCTCAACCCCTTGAGAAAGAGCAATACAGGCTTTTGTCCTCCACTCACCATACACCCATCCTACACAGATGACCTCAAAAATGGCCAGGAAGAGCAGGCACGTGCCACTGGCAGCATAGTAGTCAAAAAGCTGGAAGATGTACATCCCACCCTGTTGAAGAGGTAGAGGAGAGATAGTCACGGCAGAGCTATTCCATGTCAGGGAAGAATGACTGAGGCAAGCAGAATAACAGCAGAAACACCGCACCTAGAGCAAACGGGAGAAAAGGAGCTTTCTCTTGGATCTGCCCTGCCTCTGTCCCAAAAAGATAGTGATACCTGGTGGCAGGAGAGCATTTCATGCATGGTTTATGATACTGCTGGCCAGGCTGGTTCCTCTGTCCATAGGAGCAGAAACCAGTTTGTTTGCTTGTTTTAAACCAGTTAGCAAGTTTTGAGCATCATTTCAAAATACCATGTAGCAGTGCAGAACTTGTCACCCAATAGGGTCAAGACATTCAGATACCTCATTCTAGCTGCCTCCATCTTTACATATTGCTGATGGTTCAAGCCCTGCAATGGTAGAGGCATGTGGCTTCCCTGCTGCCTCTGCCTTCAAGCTGAGCTCTCATAGTTGCCATCAGCTACATCTACAGGCCAGTGGATGACTCCTCTCTCATACCTTCTCATGTTTTCTCAAAAGAGAAAGCCCCTCCAGTACAAGTCAAGCAGATGCTTTCAAGTAGTGTTGAAAGGCTCTAAACACTCCCAGAGTAGCAGTGCAGTTACCCCTTCATCCCTCACATATAAGGTAGCATCCTGCAATGATGCGAGTAGATGCCTCCTGCAAGGGGGCATGTAGTAGCCATGGGAGCCCTTAAGTCAGTTTCTCTCAAAGTTCTGTTGATAGCAGCGGGA
Source organism: Psilopsiagon aymara (assembly GCA_024733675.1). Classification (NCBI taxonomy): domain Eukaryota; kingdom Metazoa; phylum Chordata; class Aves; order Psittaciformes; family Psittacidae; genus Psilopsiagon; species Psilopsiagon aymara. The sequence continues at coordinate 59,541 of JANRGW010038179.1, read as the reverse complement.
GCTGCCTTCAGCAAACCCTGAGCCAGGATCCTATTGGAGGATCATTCAGACACTAATGTCTAAGAGGTTTAGCAGGAATTAGTTGTCACTACACAGCACACGGAGGCAACTCAGAGGCAACTCACCCCTGCCCAAGGGGTGCATGCACAGCGCAACACACCACTGTGCAGGAAGAGGTGCTTTGCTGTCAGCTGCAAAGCAGGGCAAACACCATGCACACAGTACCACACCAACACAGCTCTGCTCCTCCTGGTCCCAGTGATCTCAGGCTTCCCACTGGCTCAGGCAGGTTTACAGTGCTGCCATTATCCTCAGCCTCCCCTCCTGCTGCTCTGCTTCTGGTGGAAAGAAGCCAGCAAACGATCGCTGCCCTTAGAAGAGCTTCTGCTCGTGTTGCTCAGCTTGTTTTATCCACCAGACCTGGTATTTGTACAAAGCTGTATGTCAGGCACCCTCCCTGGGCCGCAGGACCATCTCTCTGGAAGGCTCAGTTATACAGTGAGTACACTAGCATCACACAGGGTAAAAGCAGCACCAGCTGTGAGAGACACCAGCTAATGCATTAGAAATGAAAGACAATTAACAACAGCAAAGACGAGCTTGCTGTCTCTACCCACTCCTCCAGCACAGTTTAGCAGGCTTCCTGGCGTGCGGCTGGATACCCCAGCTACTCCTGTCTTACCTCAGTGACCAGCAATAAGCCCAGCAGGTAGCATATGACTGCAATGGCCAGGATCAGCAGCTCCCGACGCCCCTTCTTACGAAACACTCCCGGGAACATGTCAATAAGAGCTGTTACCATGCTTTCCACACAGACAAACTGCAGAAGACAGGGCAGAAAAATCAGTGTCTCCCCTTTCCCAAGCACACGCTCCCTCTCACTGTTCTTTTTCTGTTCATCCACCCAAGTCCTTATCTCTTTTTGTTTTCTCTTTTGCCTGTTTTGCTGCCACCAAGGGCCAGCTGAAGCTGCTAGGAACCCAAATACAGCTCAATATATCACTGAGCTCTCCTCTGGAGCTGGAGACCAAAAAGGGTAATAAATACAGCCTTATGGAGGCAATGAACTGTGAGCTGTACAAGGAATTGCCTCACACCGAACAGAGCATGCTGTTGCACGGCAGGAATGACCAAGTGATGGGGAGGCAAGGGGAGGACTGTGCCCCCCAAGCAGAGTAAGGAAGCACCTGAGATGGCACAAGGAACCCTTGTGACAGAGGGGAGCTCCCCTTGCCACCATGAGGCTAAAGTGACCCACATGACTGTGGCGGCACAGCTCAGCCCTAACATCAAACACACACTTTGCACAGCAGGACTGGCTGCATGTTAGAGGGGAGAAGCTTTTGCTGTTAGAGGGGAGAGGCTTTTGCTGTACCTGGCTGTCCAGTCCCAGGAAGACTAGCATGAGGAAGAAGAGGCAGGACCAGAGCTGAGACACAGGCATCATTGTCACTGCTGTTGGATATGCTATGAAAGCCAGGCCAGGACCTGCCAACAGACCACAGGATGACCATCTGTGCACCCCCCACCATTACCTGCCACCACCACCCTGAAGTACAGAGTGAGTCACATACTGCTTCAAAGCTCATATCATCACAGCTCCTTGCTCACACAGGGCTGATAGTTGTGTTGGAGAGCGCTGGTCCTGCAGACCTTGCTGCAAACACCCATAGCGATGGAGGATGTAGATAACATCCTGTGCTTTATTTCTGAAAGTCCCCTCCCCTTCAGGCTCTCTGTTTTGCCTTGGCTCTGAAGTCTCATGGAAAAACCTACCTGATTCAGCCACTTCTGCAATGGGTACACCCTGCTCTTGAGACATGAAGCCCAGCACAGAGAATATGGCAAAGCCAGCAACCAAGCTGGTGGTACTGTTCAGGAAGCAGAGCATGATGCAGTCCCTGCAGGGGTCAGACCAGAGAGAAATCAATGTTTCCCGCTGCAGAATGGGTTCACCTGGGATCATCTGTTCAGCTTCCCTGGTCAAACAGCAAGGGCCAAGGAACAGCAATGCTGTTCTTGAACTCCATCAGAAGTAAAAAGCTCAGAACAGATCCAAAAATCAGCCTACCTGCCTCGTACCCCACTGTTCAAGAGTTATAGGACTACACGTGGCAGAAAGAGTGGCTTGTGAACGGGATGCCACGATATACATAGGATCACGGCAACAAAAAAGGGTGACAGGAGTCAAGAAAATAAGAAAAAACACAGATAAAGTGAGGAAAATACCAAATTAGGAAAGAGAAGAGGCTGCAAAAGTAAACATACCCAAAAAAGAGGGCCAGCCAGAGCTAAGCTGCCAGTCCAAGGCACATAAGGCATTAGAAGGTGTCAGTGCACCACTCCATTGGTAGCAGATGCATTTCAGGATAGCCAGGGAAAAGTATTAATTGCCTGACCAACAGCTGTGGCAACACCAATTGGAGAACAGAAGAGGAGAGATGATTGATGTCTCTCAAGTACCATCACATTTTCCCATCCATGCTGGAGCAATACATGAAAGAATAACAAGTTTCCTGCTCCTTGGGGCTCTGCAGGTGTCAGAAATGGTCATGATGGCTACACTGAGCTCCAGCTCATGCCATAGATAATATAGATCTGTAATTCAAGGGCCAGGAGAAGGCCAGACAGACTTGATTAATCTCCTTGATAGGATAGAAATACCACTGGCAATATATTACCCTGATGGTAGTAAAGCACTGGAGACAGGGGTCTCAGCCATCATCTTTGTACCATCTCCCATGCTTAGCAAGTGACAGCAGAGCACTCCCCCTGCCAAAATAGCCCGTGGTGTCTCCACAGTGGCTGGAGTCACTATCCATTTTCAAACCTCCCCCTCCTCCAATCTCTCCCATTTCCAGGTTGACTCACAGGGCAAAGTACTGCTAAAGCCATTTTCTGGAGCCTCCAGGCTCCCTCAGCCACTCTCCATCCTACGCTTCAGCCTCTGCGGCTTGTTAGTCAAAGCAGCATCACCTAAAGTCTCCCCTGTGGATGGATCCTGCCTCAGATGCAGCTCTGTGCCATTTATCTCAGCACATTTCTAGAAGGATATGAGGAGTCCAGGCTCCTCTTACCTGTAACAGTTGTTGGTGTATTTGTTGTAGCTGCCCAGAGCTGTCAGGCACCCCTGGCAGATGGCATAAGAGAAGAGGATCTGAGTGCCTGCATCCATCCAGACCTGGAACAGAGAAGGTCAGTGGTCTCCAGACCTGGCAACGAAATAGACAAATGGCTGTGCCCTGTCTAGCAACATCCATCCGTGCAGAACAAACCCCTTGAGACAGAAAGGGGCTCAGTGGATGTAGAAACTGCAATACCTCTCTGGGAAAACGGGACTGAAAATCATCTAGGAAAAAAACCTTAAGGGAACAGTATTTTCACATCTCACTCAAGGTAACACCACTTCTCCATCCTGTTCCTTCACATTCTGCGTGGAGACAGCAGCCCTGGCAGCACAGCTCTAACTGTAGTTGACACAGTAGGTGTCTGTGGTCCTTACAAGGCTCAGGGTTCACACTGGTGAATCATCCCAAACGCAGGCCAGTGAGTCCTTTGTGTGATCAATGTATTCCCTTCCCTGCTCCCCAAACTAGTTCCCCATGTCTCTGAGGTTACAGGGCAGGATGAAGGGCAGAAAATCTCCAGTCTGAGAGACTTCAGGCCAATGGGGTGTCGTGCACCCAGGTTCCCCTTTGCTCTGTAGTGTCCTGGGAAAAACTGAGTGGGCTTGCTCACCACTGCTCCAGCCCTCTCTTCCACGGAGGAGTCCTTTTACTCCATGTGCTATGGGCCAAACCCATATCCTTTCAGGGACAGTCCTGAGCTGCGAGTTAGCCAGCAGTCAGGAAAAGAGCATATCTTCTGTTTTCTGTTTGCCTGTGTGTTCCTCTGACTCTCTTTTTCCTCTAAGCAGCCCAAGCTGCAAACATCCAGAGAGCTGCAATTTTGCAGCCATCAAAAAATCACAGCCCAGGCATTGCCGCTTAAAATCACAAGGGTCTCTCACAGATAGGCACGTACATGGGAGCCCTCCAGGCATGGGCATACATCCTGCTTTACACCAAAGCACCACATTCTGCCTAAACTCAGTATCAGGAGCTCTCACTCCTGCTATGCTGGGTTGCAGCAGCCCAGAAGGACCATGACAGCTTTAGTTAGACTGTGAAAGATATGGAGGTTTTCAGTGAATAAGCTTTGACCATGAACAAAATACACTCAACCCCGGTCAGCCCCCTGTTATTTATTTTGATATTAAAATGCCAGTTTTGTACAGCTGGCTCTTCGCACGGAGGGCACCACAGACTCTACTGACAACACATAATTGCATCTGAAAGCCATTTGGGGGAAGACAGTGTGTTTGGCAGCTGGTTTGGGAGCAGTTGGGGCTTTGGCCATCTGGGAAGATGCGGGAGGTAAGCTAAGACTGCGGGCTAAGCATATTGCTTGGCTGCCTCCACGAAAAGATTTAGAGGGGGAATAATTAGCAGCAGCATCATTTAAATGCTCTTCTGGGGAGGGCCTGCATTAACACCACCCTGGGATGGCAGAGGCAGCCTGCACAGCATTGCTGAGCCCACACTGGGAAGGGAAGCAACCTGCTGCTACAGAAAGGTGCTGTAGCAGACCACGCTGGGGAGCTCTACCAAGGGGGGTCCTGCTGCCTGCCCTGAGCAGCCCCCAAGGGTGCTCCCCACCTCCTACAGCTTGGGCTACCTTGCAGATCCTGGGTTTGGCTGCACTCCCTGCCCTAATCTGGACTGGTCCTCCCGGGGTATGCAGCATCTTCCCTGTCAGGGGGTTTTCCTTGGGCTCAGATGAAACCCTTTGGCCAGCCCCTAACCCAGGCAAGGGGGACCAGCCCCTGTGATGTGTGAAGGGAACCTGCTGCCCAGCTGGGGCATGGCCTGTGTTACCCATGTGCATTTGATCTCTGCAAGTACAGCAGCCTTGCACTCCCTGAGGGGCGGCTGTTAGAGCCAAACAAAATGCTAACCAGGCCAAAAACCACTTAAAAAGCAGTAGAGTATTTCCCCCACCCTTTCTTCAATTATGTGCATTTAAGACCCAGCAAAACCATCTGTTACACGGTGAATATTTCATATACTCTTCTGGTTTTGCTGAAATTATCTAATATGCCCATATGCTGCAGACACACCAGAAAAAAGGCTGTGCTTTGCAGGGTGACTAGACCCCTCTCAGCTCTTTTAAGGACGTCTCAAGTGTTTGCCGGTCTCCTTCCAGAGAAGATAGCTAGATCCTCTCAGTTACCAGCAGATCCAGGGGCCAAGGTGCTGGAAACCTTTCTGTGGCCAGCACCCACCTGACCAGCACCCACCTGCGGGTCTGCCAGCCTGGAGATGTCCGGCTTCAGATAAAAGATGATCCCCTCGGCAGCACCCGGCAGTGTGACTCCTCGCACCAGCAGGATGATGAGCATCACGTAAGGGAAGGTGGCAGTGAAGTAAACAACCTGTGGGTGCAGGGAAACAGGAGAGAGGGTCAGCAGGAAGGGGGTGAAGGTATCATCTCATCCAGTCTGCAGGCCCCCACCTGGCAAACATCCTTGGATGCTGCTGCTGGCTATAGCTGCTACTGCTTGTGTAAAAGAGGGGGGAGAAGAAATTAATCAAGGTTACATGTCACCAGTGATTTAGTTAATCTACATTTTGGTCCTCACCCAGGACTCTGTCACTGGTTGCTCTGCTTTATTTTCTCTTCCCAGTCAGTGTAATTTCCCTGCTCTCCAGCTGTTTTCTTCATCTTTCTAGAGCTGCAGAAGAAATTCAAATCTCTTCCTGTCACTGAGCTTTAATGAAGAGTTATTAAAATGGTCCTATTCCCAGCAAGAGTTTTCCAAATTAAATAGGGACTTTTGTGGCCTGATTTGAGGCACCTCTGATGGGTCTCATTTCCAGGGGTGCTCATGCAGCTCCTTCATCCCTTCCATGCCTCTGAGCTCCCAAGTAAAGGGGGGCACCTCAAAGCCTTGGAAGAAAATATAGACCGTTATGTTTGTAAAACCTTCTTTTCACTTCTCGTGTGTGAAGTAAATAAACATTACAGTGGAATTAATCATCTCTAACCCCTTGCCTAATGTGACAGTTTGGGGAGGTTTCTATTTGCAAAATATCCATGAGCAAGTCGAAACTTCATAACATTTATTCATTATTAAAATTCATCAAAGTAATACAAAGGCTTGTTTATGGATTCAAGATGAGAGGTCTAAAATGACGTGTTTTCTGCTAAGTGATAATTGGTCAAATAAGTCACAGTACGTGGCATTTTTGCTGCTCCCCAATTGAATGAGAATGTGAGCGCTTTTGGCAGAAGTACTAAAATCTACCTTTAGAAATCACTTCTGGGGAACATTTATACACATTAGCTGAATGCACGAGGAAAGGAAACACGGACAGAGCACAAGAGTGGGCAAAATGATTTAAAGAAAAAGTCTTTTAAAGAAAATGGAGTCTTCGTGGTGTTATTTGAAATTATGTTCCTGAGGTGGCCATTGTTTCTGGAAGTTTGGACTCCTTAAATCACAGAAGCATAAACACAAGGGTCTGGCAAACTTCTCAGGTTACAGCAGCCTCTCAGTCAAACACAGTATCATTTTTACTCTGCAGCTCCTGAACAAAATTATTCACCTACTCAGAATCCCTGGAACATCCCTACTGCTTATCCTATTACATAGTGAGGAAAAGAAGGAAGGAGCTGTCTGTGCCTCTGTAGAACTCAAAATTACTACCTGCAGAGGAAATGACTGGCCTGTCTGACCCGTGGCTGAGGATAGAAAAAGCCACTCTGTATTGCTGCCCCACGTCCACAACATCTAAATGATATGAAGTAAGCTCTGCATCCAAACAACTGGTGATGGAAAAACCTGTGGTCCCAGGCAAGCTCTGCACAAGAAGACAGCTAAAGAATTTCAGTGAGGCTGGTTGGGCTGATTGGGTTTGGCAAAATCAGAAAGTGAGAGGAAACAGTGAGTGCATGTAGTAGCTGGAATGGTTTTCCTGGGAACATGGATGATTTTTCTTTCTTCTGATGCTCCTGGTTTAAAGACCACAGTGCCATCTTTACAAGAGGTGTCATTCTGATCTTTGGAGATTGGGTCTGGGAGGCTTGGGTTTGATTTGGTTTGATCTGCATGGAAGAGGAATTAAATCATTCCAGGTTCCCCTCAGCTCTCAGCCCTTTTCACTGAGTCTCTCCATTGGTGCTGGGAGTGTCAGAGATTTAAGATTTAAAATGTGGAGCATCCCCCTCTTCCCATAGACTTGGAGTCTGGCTTTTCTTCCTTGAAAAATGGTGTACAGCAAGTGCCAGAGTCATCATGAAAGACTGGGAGAAACCTAGTGAGCAGAGCAAGCTATTGTCTTGCTCTGTTAAAATGGGTGCCCAGTGAAGTTTTAAGGTGAGAGACAGGATTTGATGCTGGAACATGGATGTCCAGTACTACAGGGGACATCTGGCAGTAGTAAGGATAATGCTTTGAAGGTAGAAGTCTGTTGTAGAAATTGGTTCTCCACCCTTTGCTACTGAGACATCCTCTGGATGCCCTCAAGACCAACTGTCGTCAATGATTCATCCATCTCATTGCAGCTCTGGAAAGCAAGGTCTTGAAAAAGCCAAGGCCTTAGCAGCATCCCCAACACCTGCCCCAAGGAATCACACGCTCATTCACCCCAGAAGGATAACCAGTCCACCAGATTCATGGCATTAACATCAGGAGGGAGCATTGGCTCCAGCCTTTCCTGCAAATTGCAGGAAGTGATCAACTGAGCCAAAACCTCCAGAGCCAGGGAGAGTACAAAGGAGAGCACAAAGGGTCATCTCCCACCCCAAGTATTGTGCAGGATAAAGAAGCAGGAGAGATTTATTGTCTATTCACTGAGCTGGTCACAGGCAGCAGCTTGTCTGTTTTCTTGAGTGCTTAATTATTGCCAGGAATAGGCAGCTCTTCACTGCAGAGGATCTTGTTAAAAACACCAGCAAGCCACACCAGGGCAACATGCTGGTGAGTGGATGACTTCCAAAAGCTCTTGGGGAGTATCCATCAGCCATTGTGTGTATCTGCAAGGGAAAAGGCGACCCAAGATCTTTCTCTCTTTTCCTCTCCCTGTTTGACCTACTCTTCTATTCTTCCTTGCATGGGTCCAACACAATTGGTGCAAATCAGCATGGCCCTACCAGGTTTTAGGTTTGACTTTGGTGTCGTGTGCCTCCTGACTCTACTTCATGAAAAGAGAAAGAGGTTGTGGAAGAAATGTAAGATGGGTGTAAGGAGGTTTATGGACCAGGACAACAGTCTCCATTCCTACTTTGCCTGTGGACTTGACCCCTTTCCAGATGCAGAAGTAGCAGATGATCCACGCCAACAGGAGACACAGAGCCAGCTCCCAGCGCAGGCTGCCCAGTTTGTGAATACCATCCGTGAGCCCCAGTACTCGCTTCCTGCCGGTGTCCAGGGACAGGGAGAGAAGCATTAACATCCCAGACCCCACTCATCCATACACAACTTTCCCATATTACCCCATCCAAAGACTTAACAGACTATCCACAACACATCTGCCCAGAACTCCCCTCTCTGTTGCTCTTGCTGATGCTCCTCCACCATGTCCTGTAGCTGATCCAATCCCTCCCACTCTCCAAGCCCATGAAACCATGCCCATTAAACCCATGCAACACAAAATCACTACCTGCTCCCCAATCATTTCAGAGGGGTCACAGCTCTCAATAAATAGTATGTCCTAAGAATAGGGCAGGAGAGGTGGTCCAGCATTGTGCAGGCTCTTTCTGCACCCATGGGCTCGTATTATCTTGTATGTGCCCTGTGGTGGCTGCAACGGACAAAGCACAGTCAGCCTGCTCAGAAGCACTTTAGGAGCCATAAATGGGGAAAAAATACTGCTGAAGCTGAGCCCCTGATACCCTTCTTCTTTATGAGACCTTCTTCAGTTGAGCATGGAGAGGTAGTGTGGCCACAACAGTCAATCTCAACCTGTGCAGGCTGCACTGATGACCTTCTCTGGGACACTGTCTGGCCTGCTGCAGGGCCCTCCCTCAGAGGTGTTTTATTGCCTCCAGTCCCATGACCAGACCTCCCCAAGTCCCTCTCTGGCATCTCATGCATGCACCTCAGATGCTTGCTCTCCAGGGATGAGCCTGAGCAGCCTGATGGACCACTTCCCTTAGGCACCAAGCAAGAAGGGAATGGAAAAGCCACCAAGAAGAAGGGAAAAAGCAATTTTGCCCCTTTTTCTTTCACCATACAGAACTGTTCAGTCTGTCCTGGCCTCTCCTGCTTGCCTGCCAACAGTAGCCTGCAACACAAATCACAAGTATCCCCTGCTTACAGCAAGTCCTCATCTTTTCTTGGTGTCTCTTTCTGTGTCCACAATCACCCAGACACTTCAGTGCCAGAAAGGGAACATGTCTGTGCATGTGTGCACACAAGCATCCTTAGGCAGGCACAGGATGAGCAGCCTTTGGGCTGTATCTAGTCCTTGTGGCCCTGGGTTCTGTGGCAAACTCCTTGGCAGCTCAGTGCATTGTGCTCCCCACATTTGGGTCTGACATGTGGCACCTCGCTTGGCTCTAGAGAGATGCACAGCCCTCCACACAGTCATACAGCTGCTGCCTTTGGGTGAGAGAGGAGCCTGAACAGAGGGAAAATGATCACGTACTCCCAAAATTCAATCATTGGAGAGGTGGCGTTCGTAGGCAAGGTCCCGTTGTCCAGGCTGGAGTGGTTCAGAATGTCCACACAGAGGTCTACCAAAAGAACAGGAAGCTGATGAGCCATAAGAAATCTCCAAGGCCCCTCCACGAAGGACGCTCCTTTCCTTCTGTACCCTAATGCTCTCTCTGGCAACACACAGATCCTTCTCCCCATGCAATAGAGCATCTCATTAAACTCTCACATCTCATTAAGCATCTCATTAAACACTGGCTCTCCCCAGCTACGGATCCCAATCGGCAGTAGCCAGAGGGCTTTGGGAAGGGAAGAGGGGAAGGAGAGAGAGCAATTCCCTGCCAAATGTAAACCAGATGGCTGCAAAATATAGATTATTGAGACATAGCCACTAGTCAGGATAGAAAACCACATTCTCCTCCCAGACCACTCACTATTCCCTGCCCACACATGCATACATACGCTTACACGCAGATGTCTTTATGCTCCACTCTTCCATTCCCAACCTCATCACATAACATGAAATTACTAAATATAGAGGAGAGGCCATGCATCCAAGAAATGCACCTCATCTTCATTTGGCAAGCAAAAGACAATCCACTGGGAAACCAGGGAAGCCCAGCTGTGGCTGGGAATCTTCTGTCTGTTAAGAGAACATCTGTGGCTTTCAACTCTGTAAAAGGCTGATTACTTCTGCTGGGGTGAAGGGGCAGAGGAAGCTGTGAGTGAATGGCCCATGAGGGTGGAGAAATCTACACATCACAGAAATTAACTGTCTGACCCAAGAGAAAAAGGGAGGGAACTGAGATGCCACCAAAGCTCTTCCCAGTGCATCCACTCCATTCTTCCCAGGCAACAGCTCAGGTGCCTTGCACAAAACCAGAACTAGGTCTTTTCTGCTGGGCACAGTTTAGTGAATTGTGGGCATGAGCAGATGAGACCTCTGGCCAGCGCAATGTTACAGAGGCTTGTATGGACATGATTAGATCAGAAAAACAGTGCCTTTACAGCTTTGTGTTACTGGTTCCTGCACTGCGAGACCTGTATTGGCAACATCCTCCAGTGCAGGCTTGGTCTGATTTAGCCAGAAGCTGAGTGCACAAAGGGAACTGTTCTGAATAAAAAATACTTTCTAAAAAATCCAAGTAATTTCTGGGAATTGAGATGGATCTAAAAGATGACCAAGGGAAGATGTACCTGAGTTCCAGGGGTTATTACAGGTGGCCCATGGTAGCACCGCAGTGAAGGAACTGAACAGGTAGAAGAGTGCCCAGGACAGGATGACGATGTAGTAGACATTCAGATAGCACTCTATGACTTGTGAGGCATATCCAATTCCTGTGAAGGAAAGCAAAAGAGATGAGGATGGGACTGCCAACCAACTCTCAACACATAAGGCTTAACGTCAAAGACATAGACAACACGGTGGTAAGAAGGGTGCAGCACCAACCATATGGCTCACTAGAGAAAAAGGGAAGACCTACCTCAAGGAAACAGAAAGGATTTTGTGACTTTGCATGCAGGCAGAAAATGCTGTTGGTATCTCTAGACAGGTCTATGGCGGAACAGAAAGGAAAACTTTGTTCTCACTGCTACCATGCCCCTGCATTACACTGCCTCTCCTGCAGGAAAGCCAGATCTAGCTTTCTACCAAAAGAAACGTAGTGAGTTCCTTCTGGGAAGACTCAGGCAAAAAGTGTTCTCACAGCTGATATACATAAAGTATTGGGGCAAAGGTACAGACTTAGAAGCTGAGCTCTGGTCTTTGGTCCTGCTTCTGCCCATTGCTGTCTGCAAAATGTGGGTGTAATAAGCTCTCCTCTGGACAGGAGGATTATGGATGTGAGATTCATTAAATCATTAATGACATTAAACAGCCTTTCCACAGGCCTTAGGAGTCTTGGTTCTCATACCTGTGCCTTAACCGCAACCCCAGCCCAACTCTGGGCTATCGGACCACTGTGGGAAGTTTGTAATTGCCACCCTATTTTGAAGGACACCAGCCTGCAAACTCTGCCACAGGAGCCCTGGGCTCAGCAATGGGCAGGGAAAGCATCATAAACCAGCCAGCCTTGCTCATTCTCTTTTCAGTATTTCTCCTTGACTACATTCAGGTCTCTGCCACTTCCATCCTCCTCCTCCTGCTGCTTTCTGGCCATCCTGCTCCTCCTCTCACCCAGTCTCTGAGCATCTCAAACAGAGACTGTGGCTCAGCAGGACCAGCACAGCCACCAGCCAGCATCCCACACCCTCGGTTGTGTATGGGGGGATTAGGGCACTGCCCCTGCACACGCGGCAGTCAGCAGGAGGGATAACAAGACATGGAAAGAGAAGGGAGGGAGAATAAAGGACAAACAATTAAAAAATAATAATAACATTTCCAAAAAAGTTTCTGCCTCACAAACTGTTAGAAAGTGCTGCCAGGAATTCCAGGAACTCAACTTACCTTCAAAGATGGGACAGATCTTCCTCCACGCAGTGACCCCTCCCTGGCTGGTGTACTGCCCCAGCGCCGTCTCCAGGAAGAACAGAGGGATCCCGCAGGTGAAGAGGAAGATGAGGTAGGGGATAAGGAAGGCTCCTGCAGAGAGGGGTAAGATGCTGCCTAAGAAACCTCTTAAAAAGCTCATCTCCACCACCCTTTGCCAGGTCACAGCTGGAATCAGCTAGATAAACAGCAAAAATTCTCTGAATTAACTGCACAACCTCTGCTAAAAGACCCCAAGGTCTCCAACAACATCATTACTTGGAAAAAATACCAAGCATGGTCTGTCTTGTGCTGCCGCAGTACTTCTGCATTTGGTCTTGGCCAAAACGTAGAGGTTAGGAGCAGGGAAGGGGATAAGAAAAGACAGTCCCTGCTTCACTCTTCTTTCAGCAGGAGTCAGGCGAAGCAAAAGGAGCCCTTGTTTCACATAACCACATTTGCTTTGCCTTTCCTGGGACTCACAGCAAACTCCCACTTGCCCAGAGGACACAAATCTGGAGGCTGGTGACATTTCTTGGTAAGTAATACATTTGCCAGCATACAAATTTGTTTGAAACGCATTTCACATCAAATTTGAAAAGCAGTTCGCACCAAAACAATGGAAATAGGGAAAAGGCAACAGAGTACCCCTCCAGCATTTTCAAAATGAAAAATTTTAATTTCTCTCTTCAAATTCAATTTTTTTTTATTAAAATATAGAGAAATATCTTAGAGGATATCAGTCTGAAATAGCCCTCAGACAATCCCTCATGAAATGGAAGAGGAAAGGGAGAGAGAGTGTTTTTTTCCAGAAACAATGATCAACAAAAACAAAGCATCAGAAAATCAAACAAAATGGGAAAAAAAAACCCAACAGGTTTAATGCCCTGTTCAGTTGTCTGAAACTTTTACTCCTTCTTTTTGGTTCTACTAAACTCAAACAGCCAATGTTTTTGCTATTCTGCTGAAAAACTGCTCCTGAGATCGCAGTTTCTCTGCTGACCCTCATTTTATCCCCTCACAGTCTTTCTCCTCATCATTAGTGCAGGTTTGCACACTTTTGCCCCCCTTCAAACAGGCCAAGGCCATTGTCTTTCGCACTGGAGTAACTGTTAAGGTCTTGCCACCCCATACAGTAAACTTCTAGTCATGAGTACCTCCCACCACCAGTGCCTGGAGAGCATCTCAGCTGTTTGAACCGAGATGAGGGCCCCCTTTCTCAGCAGAGGTAGACACTGTCCCCCAAGCCCTCTCCTCCCCTGCCAGCACAGGCATCTGCACTGAAATTCCTTTCCATCACAATTAGCAACTAGGAACACTTCCCCTTGTTTTTAAGCCAGCAATGTTACACTAACAAGGAACATCCAACTTGCCTTGTGGAAACACAGCTGCGCTGTATCTGCAGGGGACATGGGGCCAGAGCATGGGATGCTGGTTCACAGTATCAGTCCAGGTTAGCAGAGCAAGGAACGGGAACTGCACATGCTGACCTAGAGGCAACTGCTGCTTTTGGTGCTGTAAGACATCTATCTGTATGCCAAATCTGCAAGTGAGTTTTGTTATCCTGCACACAGATGAGCCTTTCAGCAGGTCCCAGACCCTCTCCTCTGATACCATTTGTTCCAGAGTTGATCCAGTTTGGTCTCTGAGTAATGAGGGTTTTCTTACACCTCTGTTGTCTTGTGTCTCTTAACATTCCCATAGCAGTTACCAGTAGCCACTCCAGTTGTGACCTCCTCCCCAGTTTGCTGCTCCACTGGAGAAGACTCAGCCCTGAGAAGAGCCCCCAGAAACAGATCCCCTTTGCTTATGAGTCAATAACAAGGTCAGGATGCTGAGCAATTTGATTAAATTTTAAAGTGCAGCCATGGACAAGTTTACATTTGGTTGCTTTATGGCAAGTTAGCACAGTTATAACATCTGTCTTTACAGCTTTACAACCATCTCAGTACAACAAAAGGTGGAGAAAGGTGACAGGACAGCAGTATCCTGTTGGGGCAGGGGGGGAGGGAGAGCAACTATAATTTGATCTAGTGTAAGGCATCCCTGCCCATGGCAATAGGGTTGGATCTAGATGATCTTAAGGTCCTGTCCAACCTAAACCGTTCTGTGATTCTATGATTTAAAGTTGGGAAAATCCCTTTTTAGCATTCTCAAAGACTTTTTCCAATGGTGAAAATATATTTGAGCGTCATGGGAAACACAGGGCCTTGTCCTGTACTAATTGGTTTGCCATTTGACTCCCTAGAGCCCTAGAGAGAGGAATGACCTTCTACAGTAGTAGCATATTTTCTGCAAAGGCAGTGTCTGAGCTGTGAGTGAAGGACTCTCCCATTCTAATCTTTCCCAAGCTTAGACTTGCTGGCCTCTGAATCTCAGTCTTAGATATTCCAGAGTAGTATAATAGAAAAAAAAAAATAAATTTATTCAATAGATATCTAAAATGAACAAAAGTAGCCTTTTCACTTACGCTAATTAGCATACAAATTGCAATGACTACTGAACCGGTTACCATAGGCATACACTATGCAAAGATACCATCTGAGCTCAGGCAGAAATTTTCCATGCAAAACCCATGACTTCCCTCTCAAAGTGTTACTGTAGAATGGGTTGCTCAATCAGATGCCCCATAAGTGGTTACTAAACTGTGCCAGTCTGACTTGCCTGTGCCTCCAGTGCCTGCCATCAAAACGTCAGAGAAGGAAACTGGAGGATGTGCTAAAAATCATCCCAGGTTCAAGAAAAACTCAATTTCATTTTATTTAATCATCATTTTATCCAACCCCTGTTTGGTTCAGAGGAGATATTGTACTGAGTCCTGCTTGATTTGGATAAACTCCAGCAGCAACACAGGGGACAGGAATTTGGTAGACCTGGAATGAACTCATCCATTGGTGAAAGCTCAGAGCAGCTTGGGAAAGAAAGGCTTCTGTGGCATGGTCTGCAGAGAAAGGAAGTTTAAAGCAGGGGGAACATGCAAGTCCCAAAGCATTATTTCAAGGTGTTTCTAGAGAACGAGAACAAAAGAGAAGCTATTGCTGTATTTGACACGTAATTTATTATTCCTCCTTTTCTTTTATAAAGTTAGATTTCGATTCACCAAGAAAAGTCAGTGACAGTCAATTATTACCTTACTTTTCCCCAGTTTCATTTTACTGTCATGAGAAAGTTTATTTTTTAACTATGTAATGACCTTATTGTAGTGTTATTGGAAAAGGAAAATGACACAAGAAGCAAAATGGAAGGGAAACAAATTTCCTGGGGACAGGTTTCACTAACAGTGGATTGACCAATGGAAGAACTGGCTCTCGAAAAGAGGTAGTAATGCCCCTCTAATAGGTATCAGACCTTGGCAAGGCCTTTGTCCATCAAAGCCTTTGTCCTCTCTAATGAGGGCCTGAGAGAGGTGGGGGTGACATAGAGAGTAGGAAAAAAGGATTTTTACAGAAGAAGGTTGTTGATGGCTTTCTGACCACTCATTGCATTTGATGTTTTCAGACGATCACCTGTTTCTCAAGATGCCCAAGAGCCTTAAAGAGTTACTACAGCTCAGTTTGGCCCTCATACCTGTGAGACGTGCTTGGAGAAACAGTGCCCACTGGGGAGCAAGATTCACCACTCAGTTTTTATTCCTCCTGGCTTTGAAAGGAGCTAACTTACTAGAGGAGAGAATGAGGGCATGTGGAAGTACATGAGGCATAGGAGAAATGGATCAGGGCACACATGTACCTCTTGTCTGCCTACAGACCTAGGACAATTCATGCATGCTGGGAACTCACCACCGCCATTCTTGTAGCAGAGGTACGGGAACCTCCACACATTACCCAGACCGATGATCTCGCCGGCCACAGACAGCACAAACTCCATTTTGCTGCTCCATTGGCCTCTCTCTTCCATTTCCTCCTGTTTTATCTCTTCGGGAGCTGCAAGGACCCCATTGGGCTCTCCTTCCTTAGCCACAGCTCTTGTCATTTCTCTGTGGGATAGAGGAAGAAGAGAGCATGGGTTGTAGGGAGCTGCTGTGGGACATGTGGGAAGAGGAGGGACAGGACCAGCCACCACAACAGATTTGTTCCTAGTATCAGTGTGAGTTTCCATCATCCTTTGGAAAATGGCTTCTTTAGTGTCAGCACAAAGCATTTTCCCCAAGTTAAGTCTGTGGGACAGAAAGTCTGTGCTGAAGGGACAAAGGAAAGGTCACTGGTCAGGTGAGACGGATCCACCTGTACCACCCTTTGCTGGACTCACTCTGAATTCACCCTTTTCTCCCACTGTCCTCTTCCTCACCCTTCCCTGACCACCAACCTCAGTGCACCTCCATCTGCTCCTCCGCACCCTGACTAAATGCGTCTCCGTCATTGTTGGAAACTCAGCCAGGACTCTGAAAACAACAGTTTGGAGGAAGAGAACAGGAGCTGGAGGTGAAGTGGGGTTTGCAGGTAGAAGGAGTTCTCCTTCCCTGTGTGCTTTATACAGCAACTGTCTCCTGGAATGGTTTCAGAGGGCAGGAGAGAAATATTACATATTAATAGTCTGAACAAGAATGGACTTACTTCCAAGCATTGGAAGAAGCACTGCTTTTGGCCACCTGAGTGTCATGTTACACTATATATAGCTTGCCACATTGGCAAATGCACACACTTGCTTATTTGACCTGGGCTCCCTTAAGTCACAAACAAGCAGAGCATGCCTTTGCCCAAACCTGCAAAGAATACAGAGGTAGGAAACCAAGTCCATGAGATGAGCAAAAAATGACCTTATACTTCTGAGGTGTTTCAGGTCTGAGCAATAGTGAGATTACACAAGCCATTGCAATGAAAATGTTAATGGGAAAAAGCCCATTCGTGGAAACATGGAGCAAAGTCACTGTTAGAGAAGACACAGTGAATGTGACTGAGCCTCTAGGGTGGTATAAGAAAGACATTCTCCAGTCTGTACTAAATCCTGAAATACATTTAGCACCAACTTGACTAAGCAAAGTTAGTGGCTGTTTGTTACAAGGTACAATTTTCTACCATACACAAAGTCCTCTATTTGGCTAGCTAGTTTAAATCCAGCTAAAATTCACACAAACCAGACTGAATCTTATTTTCAACAACGTTTTCATTTAATTATGAGAAGAAAGTTTTCTGAGGTAGGGATGCACATGTGAGTCCGGACAGAAAGCACAGACCTAAGATGAGCACAGGGGTTGATGAACTAAGCCAGGGAAGTCCTAACTCCAGCTACATCTCACTGGTTGCATTACTGGGCAGGAGCTGGCTTTTGAAGGGGTGACTGGCATTAGCAAGGGACACACATTCTCATGTTGGCATTAGAAAACTATGC
Source organism: Psilopsiagon aymara (assembly GCA_024733675.1). Taxonomy (NCBI): domain Eukaryota; kingdom Metazoa; phylum Chordata; class Aves; order Psittaciformes; family Psittacidae; genus Psilopsiagon; species Psilopsiagon aymara. The sequence continues at coordinate 42,049 of JANRGW010038179.1, read as the reverse complement.
TGGAAACAAGCCTCTCCAAAGCAGTAGCATCTCTGCTTCCATTCTCACCATCTGAGAGTGCTAAGAAATCACAGCTTTGGTTCCTTCACATTGACTCACAGATTAGGTTTGACAGTGGTTTGATAGTTTCTTAATAGCACATCTATCATTCCTTCTGTGCCTCCTATGGGAACATCCTTATCTCCAGGGAGCAGCAGGGACAGCAATCTGCACCACCCACACTACAGAACTCTATTGCTGCTCCTGGATCTGCTCTGGAGCATTTCAGCTTGCTCTCTCCCAGGCAAAGCCCAAGCACAGCTCTGGAAGTTGCTCAGGCCTGGGTCTTCTCACAGTCAGAAGGCAGTGGTGAGCAAGATCTCATCACCTTTGATATCCTCCACCTGATAGGACTACCAAACCCATCCATCAACCTTCTGCATCAAGATGGCTCACCAGGACCATGATGGCAAACTTCCCTCCCTCCTTGTGCCTCTCCAGCCATCTCTTCCTGGGTTAGCAGCAGGGTATGAGACATCTCATGGGGAGCAGGGAGTCCGACCTAACTGGGAATAAGAGCAAGTGTAGTCCTAACATCAGACTGGCCCAGCAGCCAGGAAACACCATGGCACTTGCTCAGGTGTAGTTTTCAGTGAGGTAAGGGGAAAGCAGGAGAAAGAACTGGTTAGCTATGCTTGCACTTATTCCATGTAAAACAGCATCATTATCACCATGTCTCATTCAGTTCTGTAAGTTGATCAGCGCAAATGAAATGATCTTCTAAATGCTAACCCTCTGGATATATTAGGCCCTGGAGCAAATAAAGATGCATGCATACAAAAAGACAACTTCTGCTGAATGTTCAGTAGCAGTTTTTTGGCACAAGGCATGTTTCCTTCCTCTGATATTCAAGTAAAGAAAGGAAACCAGATCTCACAGCCTGATACACCAATTGCTCTCTAAATGCCCAGGGCAACAACAGACTTTGTTCCCCCAATCCCTCTCCATTCTGAAGGGCCCATCCTATTCACTTTGAAATCAGCAGCAGATTTCCACGGACTCTGAATACAGAGAGCTGAATCCCATGAGAGCATAAACACTGCCTTTAGTAAGGGGGACTGCAAGGAAAACAGGGAGAGCATAAACCACAGAGGAGGCCAGTGAAGACCATCCTCCAGGCCATAAGCAGCCTCTTCAAAAAACCTTGCAGATAGATTCTGGTCCCTATTAAATTTCAGAGGTTTCTTTTTTTTAGAGCTAATTCCAATAAGGGCTTATAAGTGGAAAAGAAAGAAATCTGGAGAAGGAATTTTTACAAGGGCATGCAGGGACAGAACAAGGAGGAAAGGCTTTAAACTGACAGAGGGGAGATTCAGATTAGACATTAAGAGGACGTTCTTCACTATGAGGGTGACTTAAGGCACTGGAACAGGATGCCCAGAGAACTTGTGGCTTCCCCATCCCTGGAAGAGTTCAAGGAGCTAGATGATCTTTGATGCCTCTTCCAGCCATAACTGTTCTATGATTCTACAATGTATGTGCAGTACTGCAGTGGACACAACCAGTTTCTGTGTCAAATGCAGATGTGTCAGGGCACTTATGGAAGCAACCTCCTGTTTTTTTCCCAGCCCTTGCCCTTTATGGTCCATATGCTGGAAAGCACCTATTTACTCGTATGGATTGCACTGCACCAAGCCCCACCAAGTACTACATCATGTAGGTCTACACTTGGATGTGAAGCTGAATCAGTCCTCTGACAGGATCATCCAAACCTCTAACACCACATTTAAAGAAGGTGTGCAAACCAGAACTCAAGGTATACATCCTAAATGCTGGCTGATGCAGAGCTAGCAGCTCTGCAGCTCACCAACAGCTTGGAGGTCCTCCCAGTCCCAACCCTGACCTCTTCACTTAGCTTGCCTGCTGGTCTGGATCAGCAGGTTGAAATACAAGGTCCTCCCCACCAGTCTTTTCTCATTTCAGAAGCCCAGGCAAGGCCCCTTTCCCCACTGCCTGCCTGCAGCAAGGCTAGCCAGCTAGCTAATCAGTTCATTCAGATGCTGCAGCACAGCCTCCTCATCTTTGAGAGGAGCAGAGCTCCACGCACTGTCAAATGTGAGAGAAAAAAATAACACATACTTAATGAAACATGTTTGATCTGTCACAGTCTTTGGAAAGCTCCAATTTGCTGCAGTCCAGGGCACATTATCAAGTACAATGATGCTTAAGTCTGGGTTTATTGAGGATGTCATGAGAAGCTGACAGGAGAGGACTTAGCTAATTCTTTGCTTTTACTTTTTCAGTACAAGGTGGGTCCAAGAGTCAGCCTATGCCTACTAAGATTTGTGGTTTACCTGTTTATATGTTAGACCTCTTTGACACATGGAGGTGAGGGAATACTGCAACCAAGGAGTTGCCTCCTCTCACCTAACTTCAGGAAGGGAATGCACTGAATGCCAGCCTCCACCTCAGGACACTCAGGCCAGGGCTTTGACACCTCTCCTTTGCATAGGTTGAAGCAGAGGACAGAGGCTGGCACAGTGCAATGGGGAACAGGGCTGGGACCATGTGGGGAGACACAGCACTTGTAGCTTCATTTTCCTGTTTTAAAAAGGGAAATGCAGGGATATAATCAGGAAAACATCCTGATTAATAGAAGCAAACCTTTGCAACTAGGAAGAGGTGGTAGATTAAACTGGTCCCTCGAGGTTTTGGCCCTTCATGCCACAAGCTTCAGCTTCTCCCTTCCCAGACAAAGCAACACACAGCATTACACATCCCCACTACTTCACTTTCTGCTTTGCCTGCTGTTTCTATGAGAAAGCCTATTCACAAACCTCTTGGCTCTTTTCCTGGACCTCTAATCCTACTGTGCCCCTGCCCTATATTTTTTCAGGCCAGATGGGGACTCAAATAACTTCTTGCTTCCAGCTAGGAACAATTTGGCCCTCCCACAGCAGCCACAGCTTCCCACTGTGTAACATCCTCCCCCACAGGCAGTTATTTTCTTCTCCATTTGGATGCCCCTCTTCTTAACACACATCTTCATAGAAAATGCTTTGCCCCTCGCTGCCTCTCTGCACGTTTTCAGCTGTTCCTTCACCAAATTTTGGAGAAAAATCCTCTGACTCCTTTGTCCCCAGCCTCTCTTTCCCCTCTGCCATAAAGATTTTCCAACTGTTAAGATGCCACCTCAAATCCCTCTGACCTCTCCAGTCTCCTCTAGAAGTGTCATGCTGTATTTTCAACCCTAAGCACTTTGAGGGGTTGCCTTTTTCCAGGCCTGGAGCACCCTTTTCAGACCTGCACAGTTGTCTTCCCACAGAGAGAAGAGGTTTCTTCTGTGATCGGTGCCAAAAGGCAGATCTGTATGAAATGGTACTGGGCTTGGTGCATAGAGGTAGCCACGTTTTTCCCCACTAGAGTTATTGCTGAGAAAATAAGAATACACCTGAATTCTCCTAGGCACTGGAAAAAGAGCAGGCAGCCTTAAACACAAACCACATCAACAAATCCCCTTCTTCAGCGTTAGCGAGGTAGCCCAGTCTCCCCTTGGTTACAAATTTTGGGCTGTGTTTCTCCCACACCTACCTCCATGGGATTCTTCAACTATGGCAAAAAAGGCAAGAAAAGGCAAGGGTATCTCCAAATTCCCATGGGCACTCACCAGTTGGGTCTGATACAGTGAATGCACAATGCAGAGATGCAGAAGAGCAGCATTTATTGGCTTTATTTGGGAACAAGCTGTGACTAAAAAGGAGGGAGGAAGGCATCAGGAAAAGAGGAGAATGAAAGCATCCCTTGAAAACAAAACATGGTGGTATCCTCAGCCTCTTCCAGGGCAAAAAGGGCTTTTTTGGGGCTGCTCAAGTGATAAAAGGAACAAGAGAAAGGTGAGAGAAAGCCTCTTGGGGGTTTGGCACCAGAGGAATAAGCCATTAGACATCCTCCTAAAGCCTTCCTTCCTGCAAACTTACTGCCTGTTCACAGCTACTGTCACACAGAAGCTCCTGCTGCTGGAAAGGTAACATCCTCCATTTGACCCCTTCTGCTGTTTTATCTCAAGGCAAAGGAGAGGAGGAAAATCTCAAAACAGAACAGTGAAGCAAAGTGAACAGTGACTAGGGATGGGATTTAAAAGTAGCTGATAGCACTTACTAGAGGGAGCGCAGTTTTAAAGCACCTTGGGACACTCAGGTGCTGACCAAGCTGCAGAAGGCAGAATTTCAGGTGACTATACAGACATCTGCACTGCATCTGTATTGCTCAGTCTTATTTTGAAACAAGCAGCAACTAAGCATGTAAACTGCAACTTAAGGTGGAATCATAAAGGAAGCGGGCCGGGCTGTGCTACAAAAGGAGGAGCAGGAGGACACAGAAAATTCTCTGGTTGCACAATATGAGCCAGCACTTACTCGGCAGCTGAAACCCTGCATTGCATTCCAATGGCAGGGGTGGCTGTAGAAGCAGAGACAGAAAAACAGGGCGCAGCGAGGAACAGCAGTGCCAAGGTACAGCTTAAGGAGCAAACACTGTTAGATCGGACGGAGTGTGTGGGGCGCTACTGGAAGAGGTTGTATCCGCAGGATGGACAGGAAAACAGGAGCAGTAGAAGCAAGTGCTTTCCAGCCGATTTAAGAGCAGCTATGTAAGCAGGGATAGCTGTTTCAGCCATGGCTGCTTCCAAACCTGCTGTTGCTGAAGAGCTGCTCACTCCAGCTGCAAAAAGGAGAAAGGCAAGGGAGTATGTAGCATAAGAAAAACTGATCAACTCGAGGACAGCAGTCAGAAGTAAAATGCCTTTCACCTCAAGCTGTTGAAAGTTAGTTGGCTTCTTTACTCCTTCTAATTGATTTCCAGGTTGTGCAGGCTGCAGGGCATTCTCAAAGCATCTGCTCAGCAAGGTGCATGGGGCACAGGAGGCTGTTACAAGGATCAGATCCTGCTTACATTTTCTCCAACGTGAAGTAAGAGCAACACTTCTGCAGTCACTGAATTTGCTTACTGACACCAGTAAGAGTGAGATAAGGAGCCTCTGAGTTTAGTAATGACATGTACATCTTTGATATATGCTGCAAGGACTGTAGAGCATCATCTTTCAGATTACATCTCCTAATGGCTCCTGCCCTGTCCTCTGCTGCCAGGACAGAAGAGCCTCCGAAGTATCTAACAGTGCCTGGACTCTTCTGAGGATCAGTGGCAAATCCCTCACTAAAAGCAGTGTAGGCTGCTGTTCTCAGTGCCAGTTCAGTCTCTTTCGGTGTCAGTGGCTCACCATCCCTGCTCTGGGCTACAGAGACACAGAGGTGGTTTCTTACTTCAGCCTAGAAAAAAAGACTCACTGATGAAGTCCATAGCAGGTGTAAATAGGTCAGAAAGCAGCCTTTGCGCCAAACCGTATATATTCTCAAGACCACCACTCAAGCCCGTAGTCTGCTTGCGCCCACTGCACACAGCATGCAACCGCGATGGGATCCACCTTTTACTGTCGGAGCACTCAGTGTCAGGTCTGCCATGGGCACAGAGCCAGGCTGGCCCCATAGAGCCATCCACCCCGGGGCCAGAGGTGCGCAGGCTGCACCAGAGGTGCTTGCGCACGGCCGAGGTGCGCACAAGCACGGCTCCGGGGCGGGTGAACGGCACCGGGGTGAACGCTGCACTGCGGCCGCGCCGCTTTACAAACAGGCGCAGCGGGGACACGGCGGGGCAGCGACCTGCGCCGCCCCCCGGGGACAGGACAGAGTCCACACGGGGGGCAGGGGGGCTGTACGACTGTTACCTCCACGGGGCAGAGAATTCCCAGAACTAGGCACGCCGCCCACAGCCCTGGGCAGGGCAGTGGAGGGAGGCTGATAGCCCCCAGCGCTGCTGCTCGGCCACCGGCTGCTGGTACAGGTCAGCCTGAGCGTGGAGGATAAGGGAAGGATGGGCAGCAAAGCAGCTCCCCTCTGCAGGCCTGCACAAGAATCCTAACCTCTGCAGCACCTAAAACCTCAACCTTGCAGTCGCTTCCCTGGGGCTGCTGCTTTGGGGCAGGATAGCAGAGGTAGCAAATTTCTCCAGAAGTCTGGTCTGGAGGAGGGAGAGCTGCGCAGGGGATTTGGCATCACATTGCTCTAGACATTTCTAGCTAATCTCCCCAGGCAGGCACACCTGCCTAACCTCCCAAAAGAACAGCCTGGGGGCATCTGCTATCAGTGGTGAGAAACTGGGGGCACCGAGGAAGAGTACTCCAGCACAGATGAGGTTATGGCAGGACACATTACCTTATGCCTCCCAGTGTGGAGCATGAAGGGAGCCTGCAGGTTCTCTGGCAGAGCCCAGGCGTGTGTGCACAGCCATCATCAGAGCAATAGAGCAGTGCCACACAGGCTTCCTGACATGGTCATGCATGCCCTGAGCTCCCTGCTCAGGGAGTCCTGCACCCCAAATCCTGCTCAGGTGTGGGCTGGGGACCTATCTGTCTGAGTATGGGCAGGCTCAGCCATCTCCAGCTGGTGCATGGGACATCAGGTGAAATCAGGACAGGCAGAGGCATGTGTGTGTACTATGACTCCAGCAGTGCTGTAACCCCTTCCTTGCACTGCCTGCTGTAACACTGCATTGAAATACAGTGGGACTGCGTCACACCTGCACCCTCCAAGAGGTGGGTGATCTCCAGCCCAGGGTACCAAAACTTTCCTGTAGCCCTGCCCAGGAGCACAGGCAGGTAGAGACCTGGTGCAGGGCTCATTAGCCTGCCCTCTTCAAGGACCACATCTGCACCAGGAATCCATCAGAGCTGGGCTGTTGCAGAGCTGCAGAGGTCAGGTCCAAGGTTC
>JANRGW010038179.1:0-30653 GCA_024733675.1 Psilopsiagon aymara | reverse complement strand
CAGAATCCCTTCCTGTTGTCCTTAACATCCCTAGCCAAGTTTAATTCTAAGTGGGCCTTAGCTTTCCTAACCTGGACCCTAGCTTCCAGGACAACATGCACCAATGCAGAAGGCACAAGGATGCAGAGGACAAGTTCAGTCAGCAGGGAGAGAGAAGCACAATGTTGCTACTCAGAGTGATGCAACTAGAGACAAGTCAGATGGAGAAGGGGGTAAAAAGTCACTGGTAACTTCTAAGGAGTAACAACTTCCTGAATCCATCTTAGTGCACACCCAAACATGCCTCCCTTATCTGCACCATGCAGATCCCCATCCTGCAGGCTGCTGACCACATGAACAGATGAGTGCTCAGCCAAACATCCTGCTCTGAGGCATATACTCATTTTTGCTGGCCTGTAGGACACACTTCCACCTTTCTTGTCACAGAAATGTGCAACATGACCTACACTGCATGATTCTTCAATAACCATAGGCAGCCGTCTTGTATACCATCAACAGCAAAAGGAAAAGGACCTCTCAAGGCTTGTGGTTGAATGTGCTAGTAGCCCCAGAGTTTGGGATATTCCCCTTGGGAGCAGATACATACTGCTCTATAGGTCTCTCCCCTGCCCTATGTGGACATTTCTGTCCATGGAGGATGATGGCAGGCTCAACAATACCTATGCCCAATCAGGGCACTGAGACTCTTCCCCAGGCATCACTGATGTAAGCATTGCAATACGGGAAAAGCAGAGCCTGGTTTTCAGGGACACGTGGACAGAAAGCTCAGTCATCCTTTCAGGCACTAACAACTTAGGGCTTCCTTAGTTTTATGTCAACTTCTCATTTCAAATAAATCAAAACAAACCCAACCTGTGAAAAAACTTGGATCCTTGATCTCATCCCTATTTTCATGAAAATAATGAGTTGAATCCTCAGGTTAAGTTGCAGATTTTAGATTTTGAAGCTGGGAAATCTCCAGCAACCACACATCTCGTGTCTAAAGGACATCAGATCTGCAAAAGTCTTGGACAGACTGCAAGAGGAAGAGTACTGGGCTGATCTTGAACGCAATGAAAATCCCTTTCAACATATTTCATATCATGACCAATCACCTATTCCCTAATCACCATATTCTTTTTTTCACCAAAATTCCCTCTAAATATGGAGTCCTAAAAAGTGCTGTGAGAAATAGCACATCTGTAAGTTTCAAATACATTAATTGCAGATTTAGTCTATCAACCTTCTCAAGAAGCAATACAGAATATACTTCATTCGTATTTCAAGCCAGGTGGCACAGGTCCCAGTACTTTATCTTCCGGTACTTAAAGTCCTATCCAGTATCTTAAAGTCCTATCAGAAATAAGACTTTCATTTAAGTATGCCCAGCAAAACCTTTGGTTTTCTTGCTTATCTGACCTGCCTAGCTCATCCAAAGCTTTTCAGCAATTGGGCCATGTAGGAACACAGGCCTGGGAGGTTTCCTGACTCATACATAACCAGATTGATAAACCACATGCCCAATTCACTGGGCACCAGACTATTTTGAAACAAAACAAGACACAAGCCTTCCAGCAGACTCTCACTTTGCCTAGATGCAGCTGAGCAGACTTTCTACATCAGCCATATTTGGGAGATAGCTGTGGACAATTAGTATTTTCTATTAGGGTTATAATGTCCTCCCAGTGGGCCATACCTCTCATAGATATTGCTGGAAAATCAAAGTATAATTCTGTTTAAGATTAGAATTACATGAATAAAAATACCTGTTGCTGGAGCTCCTAATATGACTCACACAAAAATCCAACAGAAAAAAACCCTTCTGGATTGAACTCCATTCACTTAATTTCTACCGGCCAGAATCATATGCAAGTGGCAGGGCAGCTTCCTAGCTCCATCCTCAATCATACTGTGGGTCTATTCCAAAAGGGGCTTTCCCTGTGTTTCTAAGTTCTTTCCTACTCTCGCCTCACATGTTAGGACCATGAAATGCTGAGGCAGCTGAGGAATCTGGAGCTCTGAGACTTAGAGGCTGCCAAGGAAAACTCTGACAGCCAATTCAGCCCTGACCTCCCACTCCCAGCCCTACTCCTTCAGCGTCTCTGATGCTTTCCTCTGGAGGCAGGGTGGGAAGAATGCAGAACCCAGAGATGAGATTTTGATAGGGGAGATGCCAGGCTGACCACAGGGGTTCACTCGTGTTTGTGCACGCACCCTAGAAACCAACCTGCCCCAGTGGGAAAACCTCTGAAAAGGGAAAACAGGATGGAAACAAGAAGAGCCAGTGAAGCCCCAGAGAACCACAGATCAGTGGGATATCCCTCCTGGATGTTAAACCTGCACCATCACAAATCCTCCCAGCAGCAAACCCCTCAGTACCTGGTGCTCATCAGAGTTCCACAGTCTCCATAAGTGAAGGTTCATGCCCCTTTCCACCATCAACCTGTTTTCCATCATAAGCCACCAGACTCCAACATTAAACTGGGGAAAACTAAGCCCAAGAGCTTCCCATTGCCTAGAGGTCTCAACCAGTGGATGCCACAGCCAGGGTCACAAATCCCTGTTAGATACAGTTGTCTGCCGAGACAAGAAAACCTCAACGGGACGCAGAGAGAGGGGGAATAGGAATGGCCTGGTCATCGTTACCCAAGGGAGGATTTCACCACGGCTCAAGGCTGGTGAATGGGCGAACCCCGGCGTGCGAGCAGAGACCCCGGCTCAGAGCCCCTTCCGAAGGGGCGACCGGGCCCGGGCGCGGCGGTGGGTGAGGTCCTGGGGCCACCTTGTGGCTAACGGCGCGGACTGCCTTAATCCTCCTCTCCCCGCGGCAGCAGGAGCTGCGGCACGGTGCTCACCCGCGCCTGGGTGCGCTTCGGGGAGCCGAGAGCCTCCCGGCCACTGCCCAGCTCCCCAGCTTTCCTCAGGGTTTCCTGGGAGCCATCCAGCTTCCCGGGGTTAGGTGTCCCCTGGATGCCCTCCTCGGATGCTGGGGCTACAGCACTTAAAACACAAGCTCTTTGATTTTTGTACTGTCTTTTACTCAAACAGCCTGGAAGCAAGGGGCCCTTTGTATACAGATAACGCGCAGACCCCGCTTCAACAACGCAGCCCTTCTTCCAGGCAGGAAAACCAAAAGGAGTGGCTCTAAGAGCACCTGGAAGGCAGGCAGCACAAAAAAAGACCTGGACCTGCAGGGAGGAGGGAGAGTTTCCCATGAGCCTTCACTTGCATGAAGAAAACACAAACCCACACAGGAGTAGCCCAGTGATTCATCACCCAGATGACTGTTTGGCTGGCAATGGCTCCAGCAGAAGGTGGCATTGCACCCACCACCTTCACCCAGGTACCCAGGCCAAACACATACAGGGGCCTCCAAACCAATGCTCACTGTTTTCCTCCCTACCCTAACCAAGCTTCCTCTCCTCTGGCCATCCTCCTGTACTGATGTGCCAGTGCAACACAGCCAGACCTGAATACCCAGCACAGCCCCATCAAAACATCCTGCCTTGAGCAAAGGATGCTGGTGAGACAAAACTGAGACAGAGCAGATCTAGAGGGAAAAACAAGGATTTAATGGAATGAATGGAGAAGCTCCCAAAGTCCACACCAGAGCCACACCTCTGAGACTCTCTGACACTCTCCACTCCAGGATCAGTTCTTCCTTTCTGCCCACCAGAAGGCTGGGAATGCTCAGGAACACCAGTGCTTGATCCGCTCTTTCAGAGCCCTCTCCAGCGAGAGGATTAAGGTGCATTGCTAACTCCACACAGACCATCTCCGTGGGAGCCTCTTCCTCAGCCCTTTGAATCTTCCAGTGAAGGGATCTCAGCCCAGAAATTCCTCTCTCCTTGGCAAGTGAAGAATCCTTGCATTATCCAGCAGGTGGTAAAGGCTGTTCAGAAACCACCCTGGGGGAAGAGAGGGAGAGCCACACTGGTCCTAGCAATGAGATTCGAGCTCTGTCAACATCATGAGGTCAGCTCTGGTGGAGGGAAGGGGCTGTCCCACACCTGGGCTGGAAGACAAATCCTCAAGTGGGCAGGTGAGTTGGCGGAGCCTCTGGAAGGCAAAGACAGGCATTGAACACAGCTGCAGAAAGGTCCTGAGCCCTCCCTTCCAGCCATGGCTATCATTTACATAGCCAGATAAGGCTGCAGGGCTGGTCCCTAAATGCCAGAGATGTCCCAAATAAGGATAGTCAGCACTACAGAAACTTGGGGGGATAAACTCATCTTCCAACCACTCACTTGTCCCAGGACAAGCACTGAGCACATGACATACATTAGGAAACTGTTCTCCATTTACTTCAGGCCAGGGCTAGGAAGCAGTCCAAAGAAAGGTTGGTGCCCAAATAGATCCCGGTCATCCCCTCCATCAGCACAGACTACAAAGGGAAACCCTGTGCACACAGGTTTGACTTCAACTACAACAGCAATTGCGTAAGAAGTTACCCACTACACCATGCAGTGTGGCCCTTGCCGTGCTCCTGCAGCTGTGCCCCCTCCTCCCTGTCTGTGCTGGACACAGAGGTGAGGGTCCCTTTGCTATCCCAGCCCATTCCTGAGCACTTGGAGGAGGCAGACAGCAGGTGGGATCCTGGGGGTTCAGGGCTGTGTGAAACCTCCCCATGAAACTGTGAGCCATGGCAGGGATGTGGTGCCTGCCTGGAGCTACATCTGGTTTGCCAGCTCCCTGGCCTCCCAGTGCACATGCAGGGCAGCAGCAATGGGTCACAGGACACCAAGGCTGCAGTGGAAACTCCAGACTCCTGGCGATCCATCCCCTATGACCTTAGCACAGACTGGGGAACTCAGCTGCCCACAGTGCTCATGGGATCTGGAACTTCCCCAGAGCAAGTCCTCAAGCCTCAGAGAAGGGCAGCCACCAGGCTGACTCAAGGCTCTGGAGATCATCTTTACCCTCTCCATCTAATGAACATTTTCCTAATGGTAATTGCAAAGAGACAGAAGCAATAAGCAAAGGGTGCCAAGAGGCAACAGCCAGCTTGGAGCAGCTGTTCAGCAAGGCAGAACTTAAAAAACCAAGTATGTTATGGCATTGCACTCATTAAATTGGCTTATTCTAGACTCCCTGCTAATTAACCTGCCACATACAGATTATCCCCCTGCAAGTCTGGACTTCAACACAGAAGCAAAGCCCATGCCCTGATCCCAGAGCACCAGCCTCACCTCTCTGAGGGAGCCTTTGATGGTGAAGAGCTTGTAGACTATCCAGAGAGGGATGCACACCATGGAGGAGAGGGCCAACATCCAGCCAAGGGTGTCTCCCCACCATGGGTACACGTACTTCTTGTTGTAGGTCAGTGGGGTGTATTTGATCAGAGAAAACAGGAAAGTTGCCTGGAAAGATAGAAGAGACCAAGAGAAAAAGATCAAGAAAATCAACACCATGAGCCAAGAGAGATCCTGGTGAGTCCGTGCCTGCACAGAGCCCCATGGTGACAAAGAGCTCCCCGGGACAGCAATAGAGGAGACACCAGTCAAGCAAGCTTTGCTGGGACAGCCCCCCCATGTGCAGCACTGGGCATGGCATAAGGAGCTCACCCCACCAGACACCTCTATCACTGCTGAGCTGGGCCCCTCTCCCCATTGTTTAGCCCCACGCCTGGCCACCAAAACCACAAACACACAGGACAATAGGTTCCCATAGCACAGGTCACATAACCCTGTGTACGTATTCACATTCCTCTGTATATATATGGGTATCTACATCTCAGAGGCACTCAGCTCTGCCCATCTTCTTCCCACAGCTTCTCTTCCAATGGGACCTCACCATGCAGACTGCTGGGGTGATGAAAAGCCAGCAGTATTTGATGATGGGCCATGGCCGGTAGCCGATCATATCTTCAATGTTATCATAGAAACGCTCAGCACCTGAGGGAGACAGGAAAGAGGCCTTGCTGCTACCAAGGGCAAGGGACGTGTCTGGTGTCCTGCTTCACCACTGTTTGGGTGCTCCTCAGAAGATGAGGCAGTACCTCATAGCCAATAGCCCTGCTGGGGAGCTCGCCAGGAGTGTGACCAGCTTCAGCCTTCATCCTGGAAGAACATCATCTTGCCCCAGAACAGCCCAGTAGGTCAGCAGGGCCAAGCTCTTAGTGACATGGTTTAGTGTTGGACTTGGCTGTTGTGGGATAAAGATTGTTCTTGGTGATTTTAAAGGTATTTTCCAGCCTAGTTGATTCTACGATTCTATGATCATCCAGTCTGGGACCTGAATTCAGGGTTTACCCATCCCTTTTGAATGTCAAGGCTGAGAGAGGACTCTTAGAAACATTTGAATGTCTCAGACTCCTCTATACACAGCCTGGAGAAAGATTCCCCAGACAGCTCCAAGTCCTCAAGAAAGGAGGGCCTTAAAAGCAGGGACATGTAGGAACATAGTGGGGATATCTGCCAAGTAGATCCCCCAGGGTATTGCTGTGAGGAAACCCCCACCAACTGAGTTCAGGGACATCAAAGCAAGGGTTTAGAGGTCTGCCTTGCACTATGAAGCAATTGCCAAGATGAGCTACAGACCAGCATTGTGCAGATGGACCAAGCAGAGCCAGAGAGATGAGAGCTGGGGACACCCCCTAGTTGATACTCACCATAGACCCAGGCGATGCAGAGGGTCTCGAAGATGGCCACAAAGAGCAGGCACATGCCACTGGCAGCATAGTAATCAAAGAGCTGGAAGACATACATCCCACCCTGGGAAGGGCCAAGTGGGTAGCCAGGTGAGGGAAGGAGGGAAGGAGAGAGGGGAGAGGAATCAGGCACAGGCAAAAGAGCTCCAGCAAAAGCAGGAAACAAACTCAACATCTTCCCCAGAGCTGGAGGCACCTTCCTCTCTCTGGGGTGGGCCTTTAGCCAACAGCAAAGGCCATGTCTCTTGTGCTTAAGGACTGATGGAGACATACATCTGCCCTGCTCTCAGGAGTCTCTGCAACCCTTCATTCCAGGGCAGGTTTGGCTTTTGTGAAGATAAATCTATAACCAAAACATGGGCTGCACAGAGCTCCAGTTATCAGTCTTAGCAGGAGAAGTGTCAGGACTGTGACTGATGTAAGGGGTGATGGCTGGAAGGGAAAATGTGAACGCCACGAGGAAGGAAGGGCAGCCTCCTCCAGGCACCATGCAGCAGGATGGGTCTCACAAGCAAGCTCTTGGCCCCAGCATGACCCCACCACCCACTGAGTACTGCCACTCTACTGGGGGCACCCAGACCCAGCAAGCACCACACAGTGGGCCTGAGCCCAAAATACCTCTGTGAGCATCACCAACCCGACCAGATAGGAGAGGATGGAGACCATCAGGATGAGGGTCTCGCGGCGGTTCTTCTTGCGGAAGATGGTGGGGTACATGTCCACGAGAGCTGTGACGAGGCTCTCCACACAGACAAACTGCAAAGAGTAAGGATCCCACCTCCATCAGCCCATCCTGACAGGCTCCCCAGCCTACTGCCCTTCCTCAGCCAAGTTCAAGCCTGTCCTGAAGAGACAGTGGCTTTTGGCAGGGAACTGCCCTCCAGCTGCACCTTTACCTGGCTGTCCAGTCCCAGCAAAACCACCATCAGGAAGAAGAAGCACGCCCAGAGTGGAGAGAAGGGAAGCATGACCACAGCCCGAGGGTAGGCGATGAATGCCAGGCCAGGCCCTGCAGGGAGAAGGGCTTTAGAGTGGGCAATGGCAGTGGTATGGCATGGTTGGCGCAGACCTCCCTGATGCCACCACCCAGCCAAGGCACAGCCTGCCACCATGCAGCTCTTCGCTCCAGTTATACCAGCACTGTGCATGAAGCCCAGGCTCCTCGGGGGGTGGAGGAGCCCGGTGGGAAGAGAGGGACAGGGGACACAGCAAGCTCTGGATGAACCACTGCGTCAAGGGCTGGGAGCCAGGGAAAGCCTCCGAGCACAGCACAAGCCTGGGCACATGCCATGCAGGCACCTCACAACCCCACCAAGAGACAGAAGCTGCCTGACCCTAACCCAGCTTATATTAACCTCAAGCCACAGCTGCTGCATCGTAGTGTTTCATGAGTATGCGTTCACTTCTCCCTGATTTCTGGAGGCAGAGAGCAGAGCAGCCTGCCAGGACGGGAACCCTGCAGGCATGCCCCTATCACTGGGGTGTCAAGTGGCAGCACCCCACAGCCCCAACAAAGCATGGTCCCCACTCACCTGACTCAGCCACCTCAGAGATGGGCACACCTTGCTCCCCTGCCATGAAGCCCAGGATGGAGAAGATGGCAAAGCCAGCCACAAAGCTGGTGCCGCTGTTGAGGAAGCAGAGGGCCACGCAGTCCCTGGGAGGAGGGGGCACAGCATCAGACAGGTATGACCCACACCCCATGGCAGCCCCCTGGGTCAGCACACAGCCACCGTGCCCACAGCAGGGCCTCTCTCCCAGCACCGCCGCAGCTCAGCTCAGCACCAGGAGCTGCCCCAGGGTGGGCAACACAGCAGGAACCCCAAGGAAAGCCTTCTCCAAGGACACAGCATGAAGGTGCATTCCTCACCTAAACTTCTAGGTTATGAGATAATCATGCTGCAGATCTACACGCCTGGTATTTTTCTTTTCCTTCTCTCCTGTAGCTGACTACCAGAGATGACATTTGCCTGAGAAGGGGACATGCTTTTTCCTTAATAGATTTCTCAGACTAGTTGCAATCTTCTTGGTTCTCAACACTCCTATATATTTCCTGGTCCTTGCATTATGAGAAAAAGATTAACAGAGACATCCAATGTATTTTCTCTGATCTATTCCCTTTTGTCTTTGTTTTCATCTCACTCTCATCCATCTACTCTTTAAACCAAACATCTCTTATCTATCCAATTCCCTTTCACGCTCCAGTCTCCCTAGTCCTCTTGTGACTGCAACCCTGGGGACAACAATAACATTTGCAGCATATTTTTGAGATATTTTGAACCAAACTGAACACACCCCTCCAGGCATTTCATGGCCTGCTCTGACTTTATTAAATGCTACGCTGCAAATCCAGTGTGATTTTCCATGCCAGTCTTTAGGCACTGAGAATTTCTGGGGCTTCATGCTCCTCCCTGCATGTTAACCAGGCCTATTCATGGTCTGCAAACATTTCTAGAGAGACAGTGCAGTTCGCACAGAGCCCCTACGCCATGCAAATTCAGATTATTCCTTCCTAAGCACAGCTCTTTGCATTGTCCAGGGCTGCTGCACAGCACCTAACACTGCTCTGCCTTTGCACTTGGTTTCTAAGGCAGGAGAGACTGAAAGAGGAATGAAGGGCAAGTCCCCGTGCATCTCCTGGCTGGGAAAGAAAGTCATGCTCTACCAAGCTCAGCTAGCCCAAAGGGAAGCCTGTGTCAAAACCGCATTTCTCAGGTTGCTATAAACTGTCTGCTCTCCATTCAAATTATATCCTCAGCCATTTTATGCAAATTCCCATTTATTTCAAATAATTCTTCCTCCTCCCCAGTGTTTATCCCTCTTTCCCCTGGATGTATGCATGACAGGTCAAGCCCTCCTTGGAAAGGCATGTGCTGGAAGATACTCTCCAGTCACTTGGCAGGTGGGAAGGGGTGTTGTGGTGAAGTAACATTCAGGGAATGGCCAGAGCAAAGAGGTCTATCCAGATTTTCACCTGAAAGTAAGCCAAGGAGCTCCTACTGTCCCAGAGAGAGAGAAATGGTCTGTGCTATTTGGTGCCATCATGGGCTGCTGCCATACTAACAGCAGGCCCTCCTGCACATACCCTTTTCTCTTCCTGGTCGCCTAAGGCTACATCTGGCCTGGGTGAGTGGGGCACCATGCTGGTGTCCCTTTGTCCTGTTAAAACCTGGTCATGTCTTCCTATGCAAACCAAGGCTGCAGAGCCCTGGTTTTGTACTCTAATGAGTATCAACTCATTAGAACTGGGCCCATGCCTGGGAACAAGCTGGTCGGAGGTTTGACACCAAAACTAATGATAAATTCCCTGGCAAAGCCAAATAGCATAAAGGGCCTGCGTGTGAGCAGGTATCTCTCCCCCTTCCATAGCATCTCCCAGCTGCAGTTATAGAACCTCTTTACAATCTTGTTGCTAAGCAGCCCATCATCATCTCCGTGCTAGGCATGTAGACTGGAAATGCAAAGGTCTAGTGCTCTAGAACATGCAACAGGACATTGCTGCATGGAGGCAGATCCATTATTTCTTCTTTTCCTACAGCTTTTTTCCCTAAAATTGTATCTGGGAGAAGGGACATGAAAAGGAAGAAGAATCCCAGCCCAACCACTGTCGAAGAGGCTTCCCTACAACAGGAGTGAACTTCTAAGGAGAAGAGAAAGACACCAAGCAAAGACCATGTAGCCAGTGGTCTGCTGGACCTTCCATGGCAACAAACACAGTTTCAAATTTAAAAGTTAGGAGGAGAATCCAGTGTCAGGAACAACACAGTCAGCAGAGAAAGGGTGGGAAGGGAGATTGGTAGTTTTACTCAGAGATGACCTCTTCCACTCACACTAGCCTTTTATCCCAGGGGATGCAGCTCCAGATGCTGGATACATCTAAGAGCAAAATGAGTTTATTTTCACCTGACCACTTCAACTTGACAGCCTGATTCTATTTGGCAACCCAGCCAATCTCTGATCAAGGGCAGTCCAGCACAGGGCGAGTACAGAAGAAAGAGAATTCCTATCTTGAGACTCATATGTAGGCCACAGATAGCACAGAGGAACCCAGAGCACTGACAGCTGTGCAATACATTAGGTTGAAATGAACCTAGGAAGGATAAATCACAAGGTGAAAGGACTCTAGAGCCATTAGGTCTCACAGGTCTGCTTCTCCTATGGCTACTCATGCACTGTGTAATAGGGGAGGTTGTGATGTGGGCTGGAGTCACAAAGCTAGTGAAGAGAATATGACTTTGATGGGTCTCAGCTGGTGTGGAAGAGGGAAATTGTCATCCATGGCATGGTTAGAATGTTCCCTTGGGTAGAAAGCAGAGAGAAAGAAAAAGTTTTCTTATGCCTTGAGCAGAAACAGAAAACACAGCACTTCAGAAGGCCAGTAGCCTCCAGCAGTTCACCAGCCTGTGCACACTGATGTTCAGGGAGGGGAAGGCTCTAGGCAGCAGAGCCATGCTCCAGTTACCTGTAACAGTTGTTATGGTATTTGTTATAGCTGCCCAGAGCTGTCAGGCATCCCAGACAAATTGCATACGAAAAGAAGATTTGAGTGCCTGCATCCATCCAGACCTGCAAGGGAGATGCAAACACAGGTGAGAAGGCAAGGCCAGCACAGAGCACAGAAACTGCATGGATGCAAAGAGGCAGAGCTGTCATAACCAGTAGAAAGGCCAGTGATGGGGAGGTCAGCAAAACCCAGCATTTAGACAAGCCTTTCCCCGGGGCAGGTTATACAGTGCTGGGAATCACATTGCTCAGGGAGGCACCAAGTGGGTGCTAATAGTGCCAAAGGGAAGGGATGCACTGGGACCCTTGCAAACCCAGATCTCTTCATCATCATCTCTTTCTTCCTTGGACAGATCTGCAGAACGCTGTGCCTCGTGGCAGCAAAAGACCAGATGAATACTTCTCATGAGAGCTGAAGGAGCTGCCTGCTAGCAGGGGAGAGGAACTTGATTTGGGCAAGCCCGGTCTTCCACTGGGTGCCATTGGTACCTACAGCTTCTGGTAGTGGCCCTTCTTTCCAAGACCTAATTTAAAGACCCCAAAACTTTAAAGAAAATTAACTGGGGAGGAGAAGATGAGTACTAGAAATAAGCAGAGCTGTTTGCAAAAGACAGCTCCTAAAAACATTGAAAGAATTCTGTAAGTCCCATGAGGCACCTTTGAACTCCACTCTCACTGTCAATAATACATCCCCGTGCTCTGAGGCTGACATTTGTCAATGCCAAATTTGATCTGAAAGCCCAGCTGTGTGCAGTCACCAATGCAACCACTGCCACTACCCTCTGCAGAGAACAGCAAAAGCAGGAGCTAACAGTGAGGAATGAAGCAATGACAAAGATTATTAATTAAACCCTCTGTTTTCTAAGATTTTTATTTAGGAACAAAAAAGGGGGTTATAAAACAGAGATAAGATGATGATTCAACCAGTGCTGAAGGGTAGCCACATTCTAGAGACAAAAGAGAAGCTAGTCAGGAAAGAAAAGAGGAAGAGAATTTCTTTAATGATGAATTTCACGAGAGAAGTCTCCATTTGGATATACCCTCCTTCCTCCGAGCAGTGGTGCTGGTAAGCCCTTGGACAGACACCAACCTTGGCCCACCATGCCCTCTGAGAAGAACAGAAGTCAATGGAAAGCACCACAGTGGGTTTGATGACTCCAAATCACAACTGTACCAGTCAGCCAAGACCTCATGTCCTGAGGAAATGGGCAGCTGCACAACATCTGCACAAGCACCCCTGTTGCTCAGGCCACCCTCACCAATGCATGGTTCTGCTCTTCCTCTTCCATACTGACCAAAGTGCAATTCCTAGGCTGAGGGGCCTTACAAAGGGATGTTACAGTCCCCTCAGCTGTGATTTTCTGGAGAAAATTCTGGTTTTAGCTCAAGTGACAGCTACACAGAAAGAATCCTCACCCTGACCCAAGAGCACAGTCTGCAGGGACAGAAAGCAAAGTGCTGCTAGGGCTAGATTAGGAGAAACTGCTCTCCCTGAGTGCCCTGCAAGCAAACTCAGGTAATGTTCAGCCCCACCACCTTCTCTTCAGCCCATGGAAATTCTACTTACAATTTCACAGGGAGTCAGATCAAATCTCTGATTTGTAGAATGGGAAGGGATAGATGATGGGGTGGGACTGGGACAGCTAGTTTGAGGCATTAGGACACTGAAAAAGTAATTGGCCCCAGTGTACTTTATTCTCTCTGCAGGAGCTGCATTGGGAGGTGGGTTTACAGAGCAGGGTACTTGTTCATTTTTGCATTTCAAAAAGGTTAGGAAAAAAAATAATCAAAGCCCTTTTTATAATTGATTCCTAAAGCATCACTGTGCTTGGGGGCAGTATGGGCATAGCCTTCGTTTTTCAGCTGTTTTTTTAGGCACAACAAAGCGCTGGACCAGCTGACACCTTCGCATCAATAATTTAAGCATCTTTGCACAGACTGGGATGAAATGTTTTCCTAAGTTTGCTTTTCATTACCCTGTTCATTGCTAGAGCGTTGGTTTTCATCAAATTTGACCTCAAATCACACCTTCTCATGCATTCTGGAGCCATTGAAGTTCAACCTGTGTAGGTTACACTTTTGCCATCAGAATGTTATATTTGCCATAACATTGGACCCAGTGGACAATCTTCAACCAGATTTAATAGTTGGTAGAAACCTCAAGGAAACCAACTACCTATGAATTTCACAACATTCAGGAAACAGGAAAAAGGCAGGAACTCAGCAACCCCACTGGGCATAAAGTTATGGGGAGAAAGACGCAACCAGTGCTAAATATCAGATAAATCACACAACCAAGAGACCTGAGAAATATCTTAGGGGCAGAAAAAGAATGGATGCTTTTCCAGCCATGGTAAAAGCCAAATGTCAAGACACCAAGGCTCCATAGCTCTTGTATCTTACGAAGTGGCTCATTTGTAAAACCCAGTGATACCCTCAACTGTGTAGCAGAGATCAGCATGGGATCTGTGGGCTCCTGGCTGCACTGCCTGCCCTGCCCAACACAACACCCATGGGGTGCACACTGGGCTGTGTGGGAAATCAGCCCCAGAGGGTCCGCTTTTCAGGGATTACAGGAACCACTTTCAGGTATGCTCCCGTTGAAGCAAGGCAGCCTGTGACTGCAACTGTAAATAAAGCTAAACTTGTCTTGCAGAGCTTATGATCCTGTTTAGTCAGCATAACTGTAAGCACCAGTTATGCTGCATGCACTTTATTTCCCATTTTAAAAGGTTACTGCAGCTCTTGGGCAAAAGACCAAGCCACCTTTGCATCCTTGCCACCCCACTGGCAGTTCCCAAACTGCTTAGGGGTCAACGGACTGCAACAACTGATGCTGAGAGTGCTCCTGGCCCACCAGTGACACAGCCCAGCCATGGCAGCACATCCCAGGACTGCTGGACTTCTGGGGTTGAAAGGAGCCTCAGCCTGTCTGTGGTCCAGCCTTCTCCTGAGCCTCTCATATGAAGCACTGCCTGTTGGCCCCATGGGCTGACAGGGGCTACACAGACCACTCTGGAAAGCAGCAACCAAAACCTTTCCCTCCTGCCCGCTGCCTGTGCTCATTTCTCTCTGTGCAGTGACTCAGGGAAATGTGTTTTCAGCCTTTCCAAGACTCCCCCTTTCCCTCCTGTGCTGCTGATCAACAGCCTCTGGCTATTTTAATGGTCCCACTCTGACTAAAGAGGCTCTCTGGGGTCAGGCAACACTCTCTTTCCCCTGCAGACAAAAGTGTGCTGCTGTTCTTTAGCCACTGCTCCCATAGAGACTGGTAAAGCTTATCCTGCCCAGATTTTGCTGGCACGTTGGAGGAGGGGTATTTTGATTTGATAGCTGTCAGCAGTTCTCTAAGCCATCCAGTATATTTAATTCATAATTCAATTTCCTTGAACATGTTGTTTACACCAGTTTGTAATAACCACCTACTCTCTGCTTTGAGTCAAAGCCTTCACACCTGAGCTGCAGTTATCCAAGATGGTTATGGCTTATA
This sequence comes from Psilopsiagon aymara, assembly GCA_024733675.1. Lineage (NCBI taxonomy): Eukaryota > Metazoa > Chordata > Aves > Psittaciformes > Psittacidae > Psilopsiagon > Psilopsiagon aymara. Next base: position 16,032 of record JANRGW010038179.1, on the reverse strand, counting down.
AGAGGACATATTCCTGCGCCCCTTAATTTTCTCAGCAATATTCGCTTTATTACATGTACTGGAATTTAATAGCCCCCTGTACTGAAACAGATCCTTCCTTAGGAAGATCCCAGAGCACTTTCAAGTAACAATAAAGGCCATATTTGAGCAAAATGTTATCGAACCCTAGCGTATGCCATACATCAAACACAGGTGCCATGCTGAGAAGCACTAAACTGTCCCCATCAGCAAGCAAAGATGATACAGCATGGAGTGGGTACATGCTGAGTGGAGATCCACAGCTGGTGTAAAGCAAAGCAGAGAACCAAAACCACCCAAGTATCGAGATGCAGTTCAACCAGCGTTTCTTTTGCTCCCAGCATCACGTCTGACAAGTCAGACTGCAGCACTGGCACATCCCACCAGCCACCTGCTGCACCACGCAAACACATGGCTTCAGCCCAGCCTGAAAAGGGAGATCTTGATTGCCAAGGTTTCACCTCAAGACACTCACAACACCCAGCGCATCACTTCCAGATTATTGCCTTTTTTCCTTCATTCAGGACTGGACCATGGACCCCAGCCGAAAGACCAATTCCACACCCCACAGCAGCGCAGGCTGCTGCAAGGAGCCCACCACCATGCTGCACAACCCAGACCAATGCTTTCCCTTGTCCTTATTTACCTCCTGAGAGAAGAGGCAGAGAATGAATCACTGCCATGTTCTCAGTCCTTCTGCCCACCTGTCCTGGGTTCAGCAGCAGCAGTCATTTTTCTCCTTCATAGTAGCTGGTGCAGTGCTGTGTTCTTGACTTTCAGCCTGGGAACAGCACTGATAACACCGATGGTTTCAGTTGCTGCTCAGTAATGTTTACTCTGACCAAGGACTTTCTGAGTCTCATGCTCTGCCAGGGAGGAGAGGAAGCCGGAAGGAAGCAGAGACAGGACACCTGACCCAAACTGACCAAATCGGTATTCCATACCACAGCACATCATGCCCACTGTATAAACTGGGGGCAGTTACCCAGAAGGGTTAGATCACAGCTCAGTCGGGCTGGGTATTGGTCGGCGGGTGATGAGCGGTTGTATTCTCTCCCCTTGTTACTTCTCTTATCATTATTCTTATTGGTGGTAGCAGCAGTGGTTTGTGTTATACCTCAGTTACTGGGCTGTTCTTATCTCAGCCTGTGGGAGTTACATTCTTTCGGTTCTCCTTCCCATACCTCCATTAGCTGGGGGAAGGTGGGGGGGGGGGGCAGTGAGAGAGCAGCTGGGTGGTTCTGAGTTATGGCTGGGCTTAAACCACAACACCACCCTACAACTGGCCAAGCATCACATTCCCACCCCAAGCCCCAGCTGCTCAGAAAATGCATCCATGGGCACCTTGGGGGTGGGGGCTTTGTTGTCTGGTTAATCTTGTTCCCATATTCCAGGCCTCACGATGCCCTGCCAGAGAGCACCGACCTCATGTAACCTTCACACACCAGGGCATCTGCTGACCCATAGGGATGTTTTACATGTCCTAGTGCTGGAGTTTCTTTAAAGACGCAAGAAAACAAGCAGGTTTCTTGTTCATCCTGAAAAGCACAGCTGCCTGCCCCGGGATGTGAGGAGGGGCAAGAGGAGGGATGCTCCTTGCTGCCTGGGAAGCCAGTTTTTATGGTCCTCCCTACCCTGCTGCTTGCAGGCAGACAGAATGATGGCTGTATGCCTCCCTGCTATATCTGCACTGAGATCAGACCCAGCAGGGCTGGTGAGACAAGTGGGAGGAGAAGGAAGCACCACAAGGTAAATACAGCTGTGGTTCACCCCACGTGGATGCATTGCTCCAGCATGGCGGAGGAGAGGATGCTACTAGCCCCGAGCCCCTGCAGCACGCTGTGGGAGCTGCAAGCTCTCACTCCCTGCAGCCCCATACTTGCCCTCTGCCCCCCACGCAGGGCAGGCAGTGGTGCTTGGGCTCACAAACCCTCTTCTAGGACTTGGGTGTGAGGGGCTAGCATAGCATGCCAGCACACATATCCACATATAGGCACAGCAGGTCACCCTCCAGCACGAAAACAAACATGCTCGCCTTCAGAAATGGGAAGCAGGGGGGTGGCAACAGCACAGACTGAGTGCACAGGGTCAAGTTAAAGGCTTGCTGGGAAAATAATAAATAAGGGGAACAAATAATATTTAGCAGGCCCATGGCTGCCCTCCCTTCTTGCTGGGAAGCAGCAGCTCTTGCTGGCTGTGGAGCAGCAGCAGGAGGGGTTTGAACTTGGAGAGGATCTGAGGCTCTGATCCCTTCCTCAGAATGGCTGTAGGGCCCATGGTTAACCGGGTCACAGCCCTGCAAGACACATGTACTTCCCATCCTTCCCAGGGTGGCGTAAAGGGCTTGTCCTCAGTGCAGCCTCAGCAGCAAGAGCTGCTCCAGTGAAAACCATGAGCAGTACCCCACCACCTCCCTCCCTGCTCACAGGCACAGCAAACAGCCCCCAGAAAGAGCTAGGAGCACCTTCAACCCTTGCTTCTGCTTCTTACCACATCCATCAGGATGCAGGAGCCTGTGGGGACTCTGCAGGGGCAAACACTGCTCCAAGAAGTAACCACCAGGGAAATGGATGAAAGAAAATGAGAAGGTTATGTGAAAAGCAGTGCAGATGAGAGATGGAGACACAGCAGAAGCAGAGGTTGGATGAAGGTAAATGCGCTGAATTTTGCTGCACACAACCAGTCAGAGTATCCTGGCATGATCTGGGCAGAGTTGGGGTTCTCAGGGGCTGCTGAATTTAACTCCTCCATTCTCACTCATTAAATCTAATGAAACAGCTAAAATCACTTGAGACTTGATACCTGAGTGAAAAAAGACCATTACATTACTTCTATTTAAAGCAAACTGAAAGACACAGACGGCACTTTCTTCATTAAGCCCATCCATCCTCTCTCTAAATATGTTTATTAAAATGGTCATGGTATGAAAGCATCAAGTGACAGAGAACATGCCAGTGTCTGAAGAAAGTTCTAATTACAAGTTTCCCACACTTAAACCTGATTTCTAGTCTGAATTCCTTTTGTTTCAGCTTCCCACCAGTGGGTCACACTGTTCATCCCTCTCCTTAATCACATCCATAAATCTCCAGGGTTATCTACTGAAATAAACAATTGATAAAATTGCCACAAAGATAACTGCAAGGGCTGGAGTGATCAAAACGAAATGGTGAAGAAGCTCAGGATTTCTTAAGGTCCTTTCCAATCCTAACTATCCTATGATTCCATGATCCCCTTCTGGTTAAAACACAACCCAGCCTATGAAATAAATATGAACTTTCTGGAGCACAGAAAACACAATCAAGGAGGGAGGTGAAAATCTGGGCCTAGCAATGGCTGGCATGCTAACATGGTAATATGAAATATTATACAAATAAAAAACATACTAAGGGATTGCTTTATGAGATTTTTTTAGGTTGGGAATGTACGGTTCAAAATAGATAATCAGTTTAGTAGTTCTGCTGTTATCTGCTTGTATTTGAGCAGAACTGGACTTCAACATTCAAAACTCGGGACAGCTCCTCTGTATAGTCTAATCTACCTACCACGTGAATTTTGTTTACCATTTTAATGTAAGCATTTCATAGATTTATAAGATGAAGGTACAGGAAGATTTAGGGCATTGTGGACTTCATGGCCAGAAGAGACTACCATCAATCAGTTATCCTGAGCTCTCGTAGGCAGGATTACCCGGTTCTGTCCAAGGTCATTTGGCAGGCGAAAAGCAATGATTTCCACACACTAGTCTGATATTCTGACACTTAATCACATCTCAGCTGCTGCTGCTCCCCTGGTAGAATCTGCTAAATAATTCATCCCTTCTTTCACCTGTTTTTTTATATACTTTAACAGAGATTTGATTTTGTCCCCTTGCGTATTGTTTGCCCTTCTGTTAAACCTCCCCTTGAGATGCCTCATCATAAGGCTCACTCTAAGCACTGTATCTTTAACTTTTTTGTTTCAATTCCCAGGATCCCTTCCCAGGCACTAAAGGATCTCCCACTTTTCCAGGCAGTGCAGGACTGTGGATAAACAATTACAGCTCATCGTCCTCTGAGCACAATTCAATTACAATTGACTTGGCCCCGACAGGCTGGCAGGACTCACGCTGTCCCTGCACAGAGAGAGGGGGGCACAGCACACATGTGGGGCTTCGGGTACTAACCCTTCCCTCTCTGATGGGAAAACGCAAGAGAAATCTCAAGCCCTGCTCCCTGGTTCAGCAGGATGGTTAAAGCATGCTGCAGGAAGGCAACTGCTGCTACAGATCCCTGCTTTTCTCCCAGAGAAGTAAAACATTCATCAGGGAATGATGGAGCTGGGGAGAGAGGAGCAAGTTTTCCTCCCCCAATCGAGAATAACCCTCTCACACTGAAGGGTTACTCTGCCTTTCCATCAGTGCATTAGCATTTTCCAGGCTGGAAGGAAACTGTGCTTCTAAAGCTCAGACTGTAATTGGGAAAGTTTGCCAGGATGGTCCTAATAAGGACACAGCTAGTACCAGCAAAACCACGCCATGCCTGAAGTGGTTTAGTTCAGTCCCCTGGGTGACACAGCCACAGTAACAACAGGACTTCTCATAAGTGAACGAGCACCGTTTGAAATCATTATTTCATTTCGGAAGTCCCTTCCCCCATCAGAACAAATGGAGCTGCAAACACTGCAAGCACAGACCTGTCCTCACCAGCCTTCCAAGCTTTGCTACACCTTCACACCAGACAGCGTTCTGTTCTGCCCACTTCCTCTCCAGAGGCAAACCAAGGGAGCAAGAGAGCAGCAGCCGCTGTAAAATGAAGCTTTTCACCCCACATTCAGGCTCAGCCTTGGCCAGAGAGTGACTTCCAGAGAGCTGAGCAGGAGCTCCAGGTCCTACCATAATAAAAACCAGACCTCCTGAAGCTGGAAACTGGACACACGATCGTGTTTAGCTCCCCATATCGGAAGCCGTAAGTCAAACTGACTTGACAGAGCCACATTGGCACAGGCGGGATCCAGGAATGCACTGCAGCCCCTGACATGCTGCTAGCCTCACCCACAGGGAGCAGGGATCCTCTCTCCTCCATCGGGGGGGGGGGGCAGGATCAGTCGGAACCATTCCTCCCACAATGTTCTCCCATTGTCCACAATAAGGACAGCACTTGTGTCCCCGTTCACAAAATTATTATCTGGGGCAGCACTGGGGCTAGACCAGAAAGTGTTAATGGGGTTGCGAAGGGTTTTGCTGGCCTATTTTCCAGGCAGGCACCCTTTAATCTCCTTTGGAAACACCTTCACACAAAGGCTGGTACAGCAGCTCAGCTGGAGCCAGGATTTAATGTGGAAGAACTTGTCCCTAAGAGATTAAAAGCAGCAGTCAGGGGCTGATCCTCCTGTCAGACAGGCAGGAATTTCTCAACAGAATCCAGGAGGCAAGGAGGGTGGATGGGTCCCAGGGACTGCTGCTGCAGCATGCAACGGCTCCCACTGTCCATGCACCCGGCATGCTTCCAGGGAAGCTGGAGCAAGCATGCCAGGAGGAGGGCTCTTCCCTGCAAGCTGCAGGCACAGTGCAGTGGTATCCATGCACCCTCTGCCTCTCCACCAGGACAGTATCCCCATGAAAGGAGGGGAACGGCAGGCACTGCTCATAATGAAGGGTTAAATCTCACTACCCATACTCTACACAACTCATCTCAACTCAGGCTAGAAAATACAGTAACAGAATGGGTGAAGTTGGAGGACAAGAGAGCACGGTGACTGTCAGAGTACACACCAACATCACAGCCTCGCCTTATGCCCACAGAGAAGAAAAAGAGGAGAAAGAAAGAAGAAATTGGAAGAAAGAGAGTGAGAAAAGTAAAATGAGTGAAGAGATGAAGAGATGACAGTCACAAGCATCCATGCAAGCACAGCTCAGCCATTTGGTCCCCCTTCCACCTTACCTGGGGGTCCCCAAGGCGACTGATGTCTGGATAAAGGTAAAAGAGGATTCCCTGGGATGCCCCAGGCAGGGAGACTCCCCTGATCAGCAGAACAATCAGCATGAGGTATGGAAATGTGGCCGTGAAATACACCACCTGTGAGGAGGATAGAGGGACAAACATCAGCAAGCAGCACAGGCCAGAGCATACAGCACCAGCCAGCAGCACAGCACTAACCCCTGGGCTGGGATGATGGGCAGGGGATGGGGCAGGCTGCCTCACTGAGCACATTGCTGTTGCTTGTGGTAGAAGAAATGCATTTTAATGCACCCAGGAAGCACCTAGCCCCATAAACAATGTAAACTTACTCTGATAGAGTTGAAATAGTCCATCTAGCAAAGAAGCCACATCCTTTGGGGGAATGCTGCAGGCCAGTATCAGCTAATCCTTCCAGAGTCTCAACTCCTGGTAAATACAGAACTGAATTTGGGGATTACCAGGGTACTTTCAGGGCTGTTGAGGCTAATTGTTGAAGGGTGCCACAACAACAACACGTCTGTGTTTCCCACACAAACTGATATCCAGGGCTCAGGCAACCTCCACAGCAATTCAAGTAATGTCATTAATACTTTTACATTCCTCCCTCACCTTTAGGACTTACTGACCACCTTGAAGAAAAGCTGTTCAGTCTCTTGTATCATGCTAGGCCAAAAAAGAAATGTTGCTCCTTCAGGTTTTTCCTGTGTGGACGTGCTGACTGAGTATTTGCATCAGCACGCTTCACCTGAATGCTACCCTACAGCTCTTTTCTTCGCTTTGGCAGTTATGCTCCAGAGAGCTAAAGCTTATCTCTGGAGGAACTGCAGAATGTAATGATGTGAAATGATCTATTTCTCACACCTGCCCATCCACCCAGAATGAATTGTTTCAAAATCCACCTAAAGCCCACCATCCCTAGGGGGGTTGCAGGCTCTGCCACAGCTAGAGCAGTTTCTGCATTAGAGGAGGTCCTACTAGGAACAAGCGTATGATTTCCCTGGACAGTACAACCACTTTCACTCTGCCCCTGGGTAATCCTTATAATCTGAGTGGTGGTTCATAAAGAGATTTTCTTCTGGATCTGCTCCAATGTACTCCATCTGAATAAGCATCCAAAGCACCTGACGCCGCAATGAGAGTACTCCCCAAAGTCAAGATACACACTCTTCAGTGATTCAGTTTTGGACTGGGGAAGGAGAGAAGGATTTGAGAGATAGCCTATCCTTGAAAAAAACACACTAGTAGGTTATCATCTCTGTCTGCAGCTCCAGGTTTTCTATGCATTTAATATGCCCTGCTCTATATATCATGGCAGCCTTAGGTACTGCCACAGAGGTTGGTGAAAAACGCTCCTTGCTGGAGCTCATGATTGCAGGAGCTGTGTGAACAGATCCATCCCCATCCCTCTGAACACTGGAGGAATGCAGGGACAGCATCTTTCAACGCAGGCGAACACCATCATTCATTTTATTCTCAAATTTTCAAGGAGTCTTTGATTTAGAGCTCTACAGTGACAGTTAATCAAATCTGCAGGTCCTGTGAGTTTAACAATCATCCCTGTATTTATCACGCAACCAAATTCTTCTTTCAGAAAATGACAGGATGCAAGTCCAATCTTTCTTAGATCATAAAGGCAAGACTAAAAACAAAACTCGTAAAAACAACCCATTGCCTTTGAACCCTAGTGTACAGTCTTCCAGGATGCCACATTGCACATTCGTGGCTGGATCTCTAAGCAATACCAGTTTTAGGAGCTCAGAATGCAAACTGGTAGTTGTCTGGCATGGTTTGGATTCACATTTTGGTAACATCCTATGTGCTTCACAGCCTGCACAAACTAACATGTAAGGCTTTTCACTCAGCAGTCACATCTGCACTGAGACCAGAGGCCTGAATTTGGAGAACATTTTGCTGGATTGAGTGCCAAACTTCTATCTAACAACAGGAACATCTGGATCCAATGAGATATTACTCAGTGCTTGGCTTAGACCCAATCTTTTTATTTCTCGGGCATTGTTAGCACTAGCTACATCACTAGGAACCTTGCCGGGATCAGTGTGATTGTTCTGTCACATGCTGGTCAACAACAACCAGGGTTTTATTTGAATCTGATCCACATGCCTCAGCAAAGTGATTCCATCTGTGACAACCTCCTGCATCTGCAAGTGCTCCTCAGGGTCAGGCAGCCCTCACATCAGAGGATGCGAACCACTGCTGCAATTGGGGCTGTTCATCCTGGAGAAGAGAAGGCTGCATGGGGACCTCATAGCAGCCTTCCAGTATCTGAAGGGGGCCTACAAGGATGCTGGAGGGGGACTCTTCATCAGGGACTGTAGCAACAGGACAAGGAGTGATGGGTTTAAACTTCAACAGGGGAAGTTCAGGTTAGATATAAGGAAGAAGTTCTTTACTGTGAGGATGGTGAGGCACTGGAATGTGTTGCCCAAGGAAGCGTGAATGCTCCATTTCTGGCAGTGTTCAAGTCCAGGCTGGGCAGAGCTTTAGGCAACACGGTCTTGTGTGAGGTGACCCTGCTCATGGCAAGGGGGATGGAACTAGATGATCTTAAGGACCTCTCCAACCTAATACATCCTATGATTCTTATGATGACCATTCTTATTGTGATTCTATGATTTCAGTTCATGATGTTTATCCCTCCACGGGCAAATCCCCAGGACTAAGGCATATCTCTTCCCCAGTGGGATTGTATTCCCACAGCCATTCTCTAAATTTAAGAAGGGTCAATAAACCCATGAACACTGTTGCTTTACTGAAAGAAGTGTTCTTTTTTCAAGAAGAAAAGATCTCACCACCACTAGTCCTTTTTGCTAAAAAGGACTTGCATCTAATCTAGAACTTTTATCTAAAACAGAATGATTTTGTTCTCAGCACTTCCCACACTATGTTTGCTGTATCTTAGTATCATATTTGCTGTTATTAGACTGCCTCTGCTTTCTTTTACCAGGCCACCACAGCAAGCAGTTGCTCTTTTCTTCGAATTTTATACCATGGAAGCCAGAAAATATCATTTCTGCTAGCTGCTTGATTTTCCTGTCATGTTTCATAATCTCAGACCATTCTGGAAGCAGGAGAAACTGCTAACATTCATGCCATTGACTTGATGGGAATGGATGCAGCTAAAATTTATACCCCATCACACATGGTGTCCTGTCCATAACGTGCAAAGCCATCATTTAGATAACATACTAAACCAGTTCCATCTGTTCTTGCTGGCTCCAGACTAAGCTGGCTGGGAAGGGGTGAGGAGGTGGTAGCAGAAACTAAGTGATGGGGTGAGTGCAGATGACAGTAGCACACTCTGCAATAGAGGGAGCATGGGATGGAGCTGGACAATCACACCAAGTCTTCCCAAAAGCATTCAAATACCTTTGTGGTGACCAGTGTGGGGAAAGAAAAAAAGGAGGCCATTATTGCTACAAGCAACTGTAGGGAGAGCTGGGACAAATGAAAATCAAAAAAGAACCCCAGGATGAAGGGGCAGAGAGGGCTTTGAAGCCATCAGATACCTTCATTACTATCTAATGAATATGAAGATTTCCCAGCCACACTTGCCAACAGAGGCAAAAACATGCTGCCTGCTCACAGTGTGGTGGAAGGGAAAGGAACATGCAACCACCCTGTAAATAGAAAGACTGCAGGATCTCCTGGGCCAGTCACAGAGAGAGACCAGGTGGGGATATATGTCTTGGAAGTTAATGCCCTGAGATGTCTGGGCACTCGCATCCTTTCCTGCCCAAAACACAGAGCCTGGCTCACACTCCAGCAGGAAGTTGAGCCTCTCAGACTCCTGCCAGCTTATTCAGAGGGTGGTTCCCAGGAGATACCCAGGATCTCTCTGAATGTACAAAAGGTGAGCAGATCAAGTACTCCAGCCGTGATCAAGGGAAGAGGCTGGATATGAACCAAGGACTCACCTTGCCTGTGGACTTGACCCCTTTCCAGATGCAGAAGTAGCAGATGATCCACGCCAGCAGGAGACAGAGAGCCAGCTCCCAGCGCAGGCTGCCCAGGTGCTGGATGCCATTGGAAATCTTTAGCACTCTCCTCCTGCATCGGGGAGAGGCAAAGGAACATCCAAGTGTTACTGAAGTTGGCCATTAATGTTCCCAACCACGCTGGTTCTCAACCACACCGGTTCTCAACCACACCTCCACAGCACCTGATGACTGTGGGGAGAAGAGCTGACTTCCTAACAAGGCTCAGGTCTGAGCTGCAAACCTCAGAAGAATCAGCGATTGCTCCCCTGCAGTGGGCACTGATGAGGCCACACCTCAAATCCTCTGTTCAGCTCCGGGCCCCTCACTACAGAGAGACATGGAGGTGCTGGAGTGGGTGCAGAGGACAACGAAGCTGGCGAAAGATCTGGAGCACAAGTGTGATGGGGAATGGCTGAGGGAACTGAGGTGTTCAGTCTGGAGAAGGCTCAGGGGGGACTTTATTACTCTCTACAGCTACCAGAAAAGAGGTTGTAGTGAGGTGTCTTCTCCCAAGTAACAAGTGACAGGACAAGAGGCAATGGTCTCAAGCTGCCCAGGGGAGGTTTAGATTGGATATAAGGAAAAATTTCTTCTCCAAGAGGATGCTCAGGCTTTGGCACAGGCTGCCCAAGGAACTGGTGGAATCATTGTCCCTGGAGGTGTTCAAAAACCATGTAGATGAGGCCCTCGGTGACATGGGTTAGTGGTGGCCTTGACAGTCCTGGGGTAATGACGATGATCTTAAAGGTCTTTCCCAACCTAGTTGATTCTATGAGTCTGTGATTCTGATTCTCCTGTCCTCCTCCCACCCTTCGTCTGTCTTGCCCTCTATCAAAAGAGCTCTCTCCAAGAACATGCAGCACATGCCCACAACTTTTCCATGCACATTACAAAGTTCACTTACATTTCTGACAGGTTTCAAACTTAAAAGCTAACGACACATTGCACTTTCCATGTAGAATCCATCAGGACCACCCAAAAAGCAATGCTGCACAACCCCTTCTCTATAGTGCATTTCTGTCTTTAGGACCAGCTACGTATTTCACCTCAGGACCCAGGGCAGCACAGCATCACATACCATGACTAAGACCCAACCAAGGCCAAAATAATCCTCACTGCACAGTCAGAAGAGACCACCTTGGGCATCCTGTTTCAGGAAGTGTGGAGATAAGATTCTGGGTTACAGGGACTTTTGTTTGGCTAAGGTCTGATGATCTCATCCTGGTCATAGAACAGCTTTCCTTGTGATGTGTATATAAAATCTTCCTCATCACTTACAGAAGTAAAGACTCACTCTCCTCTATCTCCTACACTGTACAGATGTATCTGTGCATGGAAATACCATGATGCAGTCCCAGAGCCCCAAGCCTGATTCAGACAGAAAGGGACATGCACTGCCCTGGACCTTGGAGCCCAGCGGCAATGCCTGCCCTGCTCCAAAACACAGCAGTTAACCCAGGTAAAGGTGATGCTCCTGAAGAGCCACAGTGTAAGACATTGCCTCCTTTCCTGCCTCACAGCCTTGCAGCGGACTGAGGAAATGAGAGAGGGGTCAGAAAAATGAGGCTGCTCCTCCAGATACATTTTGTCCTGGTGTTCTTTGCCTGCTTCTGAGGACATGGACTCTGCAACCAGTGGGGAATGGGTGCCTGTGGACCGTGACTAACTGGGCACTGAACTTCAGCCAGAAGAGGCCTCAGAAGCATGCCATCAGCCCACTGGCAGGTCAGTGCATCTCAAGGAGCAGTGACCTCCCACCTCCTTGCCCAGGGTGGGCAAGAACAGACGCTGCATCAGAATCAATGGACAGTGGACATTTCCAGTCCTGTATGTTTATTCTCCAGTGACACAGGGATGGGAACAGCAGTGACGGGAACACCAACTTTTCCAGCAGCCAGAGTCAAGAAAAGCAGGCCAAGGTGGGCCACCATCTAACCACATGTGAGCAGAGGGAGAGTGCAGGCTCAGGGAGAACACATGAAATACAGAAAACTGACAAAATATAAGGTTTAGAAACAGCATCTCTGTGCTGAGCCAGGGATGCCCTGGAGGTGCTGTGTGCTTCCTGCACTGACAGCACCCAGCAGCCCTGCTGAGGGCACCAAGGGCAGAGCACTCCATCCATCTAAAAGCAGAAGGGAAATCCATGGTGGCAGCAGAGGCGTTACTTGCACAGTCTACTAGCCAGGGCTCAGTGCTTAACTGGGCCTGTTCTCCCAGGAGATGCTGGGGATCATGAGGGATGCCAAGCAAACTGGCCTATGCCTTCATGCCAGAAATAAAGCTACTCTGTGCCTCAGGGTAACTAACACAAAGGGAGAAAATAATGAGAATGAGGGAGCAAATTCCAGCGTGAAGCTGGCCCTAGCACTTCATTTCCATTGTGCGGAGCTTCTCTCCTGAAGATAGCTGCATATTAGTCACTCTAAAGTGAAAACGTCACCTCTTCTTCTATTTTTAAGATGAAGACTAGCCCACATACAAAAGCCACCACCCACCATGCCAGAGCCTCATGGGAACATGCTGGGATGACACAGTACCACGAATTCAAAGGAAACACGTCACCTACTGCATCACCAGCACGGACTCCTGCAATGTATCTCAGGGCTTTAAGGTCTTCTCTTCAACAGCCTAACACACCACAGGTTGTAAAACATGCAGATAAACCCACTGCAGAGCTGCTGCTTTGTGGATCACCCAGATCTCACCCCATTCTCACCTACAGTCTTGGCATCCATGTCCTGAGCAGGTTTACACTGGATGCAGCCCTCAGGCATGTGAAGGACTGCATGGGGCAGGCTGCTCTGGACAAAACAAGAGCAATGGATAATCCAGCAGATATATAAACTGTAATCAAAATCATAGGGTAATGGCCACCATACCCTGAGGGAGTGCCACTAATTTCAATGAGGTTTGCACTCAGGCAATGTCTGAACAAAGCTTCAGGATGGGAAACATGCAGCCAATTCACCTACATTTGAGGAGGAAACAACTGTATAAGGGAGTTCAGACCTGGTAATAAAGAACAAGAGAAGGAGGCATAAGAGATAGAAAGGCAATAAATGAAATATCAAGGGCCAGAGGAGATGGAGCATCAGTGTGGTAAGGCCTTGCACAGTCAGCTAGCTATCACTGAGGTCAGCGAGACCGAGAAGCCCAAAAGGTCCAGAGGGACAGGAATACAGCATCAGAGAAGGTATGGCTCTGTCAGATAGCTCTAAGACATGCCAACACAGCTGTAGATGAACACCATGAGCCCAGTGATGTTACCCTTGGCTGATAGTGCTGCCCCTGAGAGCCTTCACTCTGACCTGCCCAGCTTCCTCTGGTGTCCTCTTCTGACAAGGACAGGTTAATAGGACATGCTGCTGCAGGGTTTGTTCCTTGCCCAGGGAAGGTATGTCCCAGAGGAAAGGGGGGTACAGGACTTTCCTTTACTTACTCCCAGAACTCGATGACAGGGGAGGTGGTATTTTCACTGGTCACATTGAGCGTCGAGTTTGCCTTCTGGAGCTCCATGCAGTTCCCTTCAGAAGAGGTGCAAGAAAGAGAGGGAGCATAAGTAGCAGTGCCTGCAGTACCAGATGAACTGAAAACACCTCCCTTTCCATCCCCAGCATCAGCAGCCATTGACACTGAGTGAGACAAATTTCGTATGTTCCCAAAGACACACAAAAGGAGTCCCGGGCTAAGAAACCTCCAGTGGAAAGTTGTGAGGGGGCTCTACACTCACCTGTGTTCCACTCGTGATCACAGCTGCCCCAAGGGAGGTCAATGGTGAACGAACTGAAGAGATAAAACAAAGCCCAGGCCAGGACAACGATGTAGTAGAAGTTCAGCAGTACCACGATGACCTGGGAGGCGTAGCCAATTCCTGCAGAAAGCAAGCCCCAAAGGCAGGTGACCCACATGCCTTGGGATGGGAACAGGACTCCCCTTGGGAGGTGCTCACACAATGCTTTCATCTGTTGCCTTGTATTGACTGCACTGGCGGAGGGGTGCCAATGGGGTGACCAAATCCATCATCCTTTCCACAAAGCCCACTGTGCTGCATCGGGAGCCCCAAGGAGCCTCTCTTCCTGCTGCCTCACCACAGACTTCTGTGGTCAAAAGGTGGCAACAGGAGGGAATCTGGTCAGGGGATGGGCAGGTTATGCTTGAAAATCACCCAAAGGGACAGAAACATATGATGGTGCTCCACCTGCTGAATAACACCTCTTCTACCAAAAATTCACTTTCTATTTGTATTTCAACACCCCTTTTCACTTTTGCTTGAGAAACTTTTATATTAACACCACACACCTTCTCTGAGAGGTGCTGGAGGAGTATCCAAAAGCTTTGGTACATGGGGAGGAGGCAACTGAGACTTCCAGAGAAATCGCGGTAAGTGGCTTGAGGCTGGATGACTGTGCTGAAACAGTGTTAGAAGCAGATCTGAGTGCCAGCAATTTATGAAGGCAGCTGGCACCTTCCAGCACTAAGGTTTTAAGCCATCTGCAAACTCTGGAAAATGACACAGCATTGACTTAAAAAAGAGTATTATGTTAGAGTATTATATTTGAAAGTGTTAAAGTTCCTCCCATGCTGGGTTCCCCAGGGGTAGAGAGCAGATGTGTGGAAGTATATGGGGGGAGGCGCCACTGCTCATTCCCCTGGGCTCCTGTGGTCCCCCCACCGAGCTCACCCCACTCACCTTCAAAGAGGGGGCAGATCCTGCGCCAGGCTGTCACCCCTCCCTGGCTGGTGTACTGGCCCAGCGCCGTCTCCAGGAAGAAGACAGGGATCCCACAGGTGAAGAGGAAGATGAGGTAGGGGATGAAGAAGGCACCTGGCAGATTCAAGGAGTGAATAGGAAAAAGTAAGTGCTGTGGGGTAGCTGGGGTCAGGCCATCTCCAACCTGGCACTGGGCAGGTTGCTCCCAGTGGGGACAGCATGGAAGGGATAGGGGCTGCAAGGCAAGAAAGACCGGATGCCAGGAAAAAGGGATTTTCCTCACATTTCCTCTCCTGGAGTGATGTGATTGCACAAGAAACTCATCATTTGGAAAAGATAGAGAGAAAAGGAAAGTGTCTAGGCCTGATATTTGTGCAGAAAAGAGTGAAACAAGTTCTCAATAGCTGTACAGAAATAGAGGAGAACACCCTACTGTAAAACCATTGTAACTTTTAATCGAGTTGGCAATTCCTTTCACATTGATTATTCTAAGTTGATTAGCCCATGGACAACAGCACCAAGGAACTGAGGAGCACATAAAGACTGACACCTTCGCCCAGGCTGTGGGTTTGCTCAGTCATTTGCTTACTGAAAAGCAAGTAATGTATACACCTCAAGCCAGCAGCCAGGGCTGCCTTCCTGTTCAAGCCCTATCATGGAACCAGGTGGAGAGACAGGAAATTCATCAGGCTGTTGATTACCCCAGACTAATGTTAAATGCAGTAATGGCTTTTTACCCTGCAGAGCACAGGAGAAGCCCTGCAAGATGGTCCATGCTCCCTGCTGCACTCATGCACTGCTGAAGCTGCTCAAGGCCCTGCTGCAAAGACAGTGACACAGGGCAGGATGGGGAGCTGACGTGGAAGGGCTATCCACAAGCAGGTAGCAGCAGTGGGCTCAGAGGAGCATGCAGGGTCAGAGGTGGCAACCCAGCCAGCCAACAATCATGTTTCCCCCTGCACAGGCCTGTTCTGTGCCTGGGGGATGATAAGGTGCTCTGGGGGTATGTCAGCGGGGGTGTATGAGAAGTAACAATCCTGATGCACAAGTGAATTGAAAACCAAGAGATTTCATTAAAAAGCTTAGCTAGCACACAGGGGCAGGGATGGGGAAGGGGAGCTTTAGAGACCAGCCAGAAGTCATAGAATCATAGAATAGTTAGGGTTTGAAAGGACCTTAAGATCACCAACTTCCAACCCCCCTGCCATGGGCAGGGACACCTCCCACTAAACCGTATCACAAAAGGCTATGTCCAACCTGACCTTGAACACTGCCAAGGATGGAGCATGCACAACTTCCTTGGGCAACCCATTCCAGTGCCTCACCACCCTTACAGTAAAGAATTTCTTCCTCATATCCAATCTAA
>JANRGW010038178.1:0-27081 GCA_024733675.1 Psilopsiagon aymara | reverse complement strand
CTCATCGACCAGCACCCCCAAGTCTTTCTCCACAGGGCTGCTCTGAATCTCTTCTCTGCCCAACCTGGAGCTGTGCCTGGGATTGCTCCAAACCCAGGTGTAGGACCTTGCACTTGGCATGGTTAAACTTCATCAGGTTGGCATCAACCCACCTCACAAGCGTGTCAGGGTCCCTCTGGATGGCATTCCTCCCCTCCAGCATATCAACTGAACCACACAGCTTGGTGTCATTGGCAAACTCGCTGAGGGCGCGCTCAATCCTGCTGTCCGTGAGCTGACAAAGGTGTTAAAAAGACTGGTCCCGACATCGATCACTGAGGGACGCCACTTGTTACTGGTCACCAGCTGGACATTGAGCAACTTCCTAGCCACTTCCAAGTTTGCTAACAAATATCTTTACTCTAAAACTATATAGTACCACCCCCTTATTTTTATTTATAACGACTGTTATTTTTTTCCACAGTCAGAACTGTCATGCCTTGGGCCATTTTCTTGATTGGAAAGCTGAAAGGTGTGCATGCCCCTATCTGCCACCCTAATACTTACACTTTAAAAAAAAAAAAAATAAAGGAAAAAACCCCAAATGCTGTGGGGTTTTTTTTGTTTGGTTTTTGGGTTGTGGGTTTGTTTTTTTTCCCTTGCCAGGCATAGTCACATGGATTTTATTTTTGTTAGAAATATTTCATGTATTTGTTTTAAGGTGTCAGAAACAGGAGTGTAACTTCCACTTGTAATTGCTATTCTAACAGCAAAGCTGCTTTTGAGAAAAGACTATTCATCTGGATACTATCCAAGGAATGTCAGTACTGATTTTACCTGGATAATCTGTAACTCTTAGGCAAAAACTTCAGAGCATGGGCATTGTGGTATAGCGATTATGTACACAAATAAACTGTTTAGTGTTGGCTTGCTGTGTCTAATAACAGAAGTATATTTCACTGTGGCTGCCATCAACGCACCAGAAGTGTGTGCAAGTGTGATGATGGTGAAGGGGTGGTGGAGTTTATACAATACAATACCAAGTGACAGCATTGCTCTGTGAAACCCTTTGCCACTGTCCTCAGATGAAATGGAATATGTAACTCTGAATCTCTGGGTGGGCCGTCAGCAGAGAGGAATAAAGAGGGAATCTCTGAATCGAAGAGTTTCTGATTTTTGAGCTAAAAAAACATGTGCTAGCCAAGCCTGGAGCCGGCTTACCAATTGGTATGTGACCTGGCTGCCACTAGAGAGGGACGGAGCTCTATAAAGAGCAGGGGTGCTTTACTTTATATAAAGTGCTGATTTCAAATAAATGATTATTTTTGGTTTTTTTTTTTGGAGGGGTTGGTTTTTTTTTTTTACGGCTTTGTTTTTATTTGAAGGTAGAAAAAGAGAGGATGAGTGTTAAACCATTCTTTATACCCAAGAACAACTTCATAAGCAAAGTTTTGTTGCCCAGAAGCATCTTTAAAAAGAAGGAAGGCTTTACATTCCATGTAGAGATCAAACTTGCAAATATTCTTACCGTAAATCAACAATTAACTGCAAACTGTACTGTGGAAGCAGAAAACAAATTTCTAACCAAGCTGGATAAACAGGGAAAGTGCCATATCCTGTATGAAATGGAAGCACAGAGGCTTCCAAAAGAACTTGGTAAAGCAGTGCCGTTCTTACATTTTTCCTTTGTGTGACGTGTTTTTTTTCTGCTTAGCTTTATTTAGCTGTCACTCTGAAGTTCGGCTGCTTCACCACCACCCCTTCCCCCCCCCGGAAGAAAGCAGCGTAGAAACTGTGGGGGCCAACTTCAGTTTGTGTAGCTGCAGCCGCTTTTAGCTGCTTAAGGGGCTGGTTTGCATTGTCCAGTCTGCCAGTGGCCCTACTCGTCCAGTTTGTGTTATCAAATCAGTCTGGTTTACATGCATGTATATTTTCTCAACGTAATTGCACATGCACTGTGCCCCCAAGTTGCTGAATTACCTCTTCTGTCACTTTATCTTAAGCCTTCAGTTCTCTTAATTTTTACTTTTATCTTATTTCAGATTAATGGTAGAGCACCACACACAATTTTTGAGCACCATAGAAATGAAACATAGTGTTAACATCAGTTTATTTTGGAGTTTTTTTCATCCTTGCATTTTCTGTTTAGGGAGTAGACACTCGCAGGACAAGGGCTGATTTTTGCCTCTACTGTTAGGGTGTCCTTCCTAGCTGTGCTTTGTGCTCTAGCATGACAGAAATTTTTCATAACCTCTGAAAATGCTGCTGCTCTTCACCCCTTTCTCTGCTTTAGTCTACAAAGATTCTGTTATGCTGAGCAAAATGTAATTCCACTCTCATTTTCTGTTTTTCTTAATTGCTTTTTTTTTTTTTAATGAGGAGAAAGTGTCCTGAAGAGGTAAAATGAACATTAAAATAATTTTAGGAATCACAGAGCGCTTTATTTAATAGTTTTGTTTTTAACTTCTACCTCATATTGTAATGCAGAGAGACTTAGCAGCAAACACAGGCTCACTAGTCAGGGTGTATCTGTTTTTTCTGGAAAGCAAGTATGTTCTTTGTCTCACTCCATTAAAAATAGTAATGCCAAGAATATATTGAAGGCTCTGAGCTATTTAGGAGGTGGCTGTTGCTGTAGAGGTCCACAGTCACGCCCACCAGAGGGCATTTTATCACCAATTTCTTGGGGAGAAAGTTTTTTCTTAAGTCATGAATAAAGTGGTAAATATTGGATGGAGAAGCAGCGTATAAAACATTGTACAGATAGCTTTTTTGTTTATGTATAAATACATATGCTTATTTCCTGGCTGTATTTATATGTAAATAAGTAATGATGTCAGCTTGAATGGTTGGGTTTCCCCTCTGCTTCCTAAATACTTTCTATTTTTACTCAGGGATAATCTGAGAAAAAGGAATTCTTTAAAGCTCTCCCACAGCTGGTATAGCCATCAGTTACCAGGAAGCTGGCCTCCATACCAAACAAGTGCAGCAGATACTCTGGATGATTACAGTCTACTTCTGCTCCCCGCGTTTCCAGGGCACTCAAAAGCAGAGGCTGATGCTCATGAGCCTTGCTCATTTAGGAGGCTGAAATTTGCAAATATACTTAATAGTGAAGCCCCTGGATTTTAAGGAGACACTTGGCAGCTGGGAAGTGTACATCTGCCAGATGGACCTGACGTCTTGTGTTTGGCAGCAGTTAATGCTGAAGCGTAATATGCAAAATCCAAGAATGACAGCTAGGAAATGAATTTTTATTTTAAAAATTGTATTTTGGTTTTGTTTTGTCTTTTCTTTCATCTGTCTTCCATTACAAAATAAAGTCTCTGCAGGAAATAAAAAACCCAAAACACTTCTCAAAATACCTTCTCTTGTCCCTTTTCAGGATGCTTCCTTGTAAAGCTGACGTCTTGGCTGAGGGTTGGGCTGCCCCGATGCAGATACGTGACCTTCCTCAGCCGGGTAACAGCACACATAATGTGATTAATTCCCTTTGGTTCCCTGTGGACAAGTACATTCACTCCACCAGAGTGCCCATGACTTGTTTGCAGCCTCAGCAGAGGCCTGGGGTCATCTGAGACTAAACTACAAACCTGGGCAGGGATCTGAACAGCCAGTGCTGTGACATGTACACAGAGCAGTGATAAAAGCCCTTCTCTCTGTACAAGACCCTCTCTGCATGTGCATGGGACACAATGGGAATGATCTGAGTAGAGACTTGGATACTCATCATAAGTGGGGTTCTGGGACCTATGGTTAGAACCCCATGTTGTATTCATGGCCATATGAAAAAAATGGAAATTATTCTGAACATGTCTGTTGCTAAAAGTAAGTGATGCTTTGAGGATGGTAATGATGAAATGTAGAAATTCTTGTTCTCCAAACTGTTCAGGTCAAGAGGCAACACTTTATTCGGGTGGAGTAAGCACAGACCTCCCACTACTCCATGCTGAATGAAGTGCGCTCAACAAATGGTGGTTCGGGAACTGTATAGAAACAGTTGCTCAGACCTTAAAAACAGTGTTTGTAATAAAAGTGAGGTGAGGAATTAATCAAGACTAGCTCCTGGCTGATCAGCAGCAGGCAGTTTCCTAGTAAAATGCCTGAATGTTTTCACTCTCTTTATTCAGATGATAGATCCTTTAGCCAGGAAATACTTTTTTTTTTTTTTTTTTCCCTTCCCCCCAGCAGTGTTAGTGTCTGTGCAAATAAACGACTTGTAAAAGAACTTTATAAATCCTCTAGGACTGAAACCTTGAACAACATTTCTAGCTAGATGAAGTTGCTTTCCAGAGCTGTCCTGATGATTTTATAAGACCTCTGTCTTTGTCTTTGCCACCTTGTCTTCTGTGAGTTTACTAGCTTAATACTTGAAAATGTTGTAAATATAAGTTGTGGGTAAGAGTGGGGGGAGTTACTTGTTTTGTTTATTTGTTTGTTGTTTTTTTTTCCCATTTAATTAATACTTAAAGGCTCAAGTATAAATTAGCATTAAAGGGGCTTTGGATCTGATCCTGTAGTTATTTCCTTTGCTTTTAATTTTGCCTCTGGTGATGAGTTAGACTAAGTATAAATGTAGGGACTGAACTGTAAAGACTCAAGTGAGGCAGTGTTGTAGTGGGTGAATTTGTCTGCAATGAACTTTGTTAGGATAAAAAAAAAAACAACGCGAAGACACCACCCTGTTAGGATAAAAAAAAGAGTAGATGGCAGCACTAAGCTGTTTTGAGGGAGAGAGGATTTGAAGGTGAGAAGGATGAAAAAGCCTGTTAAATCTGCAATTGCAGCAGTGCAAAGCTCCTGCAACACTATAGTAACTCATATTAGCAGAAGAATCTTGCAATCTGGTTTCCCTGCTGTTACACTGGGAATGGATACTACTGCTTCCTCTCATTTCATTAGCGAGGACCATATGAGGTCTCAGTGTAATTCTGTGCTAAAACAAGCTCATATATACGTTTCCTACAGAGTGACTTAAGGACTTGACCTGGCTGCTGTTTATGTCTTGGTGTTAACTTATTAGCACTATAGTTATTGTATCAGAAACAATTCATTAGCTTCCAAAGTATATGCAAAACCACACTTAATTTCAATATATTTTAATTTTGGCGTGTTGGTCTGTGGCAAAGTTCTGGGGGTTATTTGTTCAGTTAGGAGGACCATGTAGCCAGCCATGTTGTTTGATAGAAGTAGCCCATAGCAGACTGAAATTTTATAAACATGTTGATTATTCAGTATTTGAATTGGTATTTTGACGTGCTTCAGCAAAAGCCTTTCATATTGAAAACAGCTACTTGTCACCTTTGGTTAACTTGGCTGCTTTGATCAGTCTGATGTTGGAACACTGATTTAAGGCACCTCTGGAGCAAGAAGCCTCTGAGGGGCGGGAAGGGAAATGGTTGCATTGGAGCCAGGTGACCACCCTGCTTGAAAAATACTTTTGATCAGAGAAAGGCTGCCTTTCACTTTCTGAATTCCATAATAAAGGAAAAAAAAATCATTAGTTTGTTATTGTTCTTGCACCTTGAGGCAGTCTGCCCACCGGAGTTGGCTGTATGTGCTTGGGAAAGGGGAGAAACTTGGATACTTTCAGGAAACAGAATGGAGAAAAATCCATGTGGTTTAAATTTGATGTAAGCACAAAACCAGCTGTTTCCAACCTTTATCTGACCAGTGCTTTCCTTGGGAGCAGGAGAGGCTGCTGAGGGTGAAGACAGTGAGCTTCCCCCAGAGTAGATGGTGGTTGGAGAAGGGCTTTGTAGGGGATGCAGACCAACAGGGAGCAGAAACTGGCTAACTGGTGTCACCTGCTGGGAACGAAGGTTGATTTATAGGATTTAAGTGTTTAATGGAAACAAAGACTTGCAGAGCCTAACTGAATCAAGCTTAGACCAGAGCTGCAGTGCCTCCTTCACGGAGAATGTCTTCCACCTGCTCATAGCTGTGGGCTTTAAGTCTCCTGTGGGAAGGTGTTTTATACTGCTGGAGGATGTGATGTGGAGACTGATAGAACCATATCAAAACTCCAGTTGGAAGAAAACTGTAATGATCATCAAGCCCAACTCCCTGCTCCTCACAGGGCTACCTAAAACTAAACCATATAACTAAGAGGGTTGTCCAAATGTTCCTTAAACTCCAGCAGGAGTGGGCTCTGACCACTTCCTTGGGGAGCCTGTGCTAAAGACTGACGAACCTCGCAGTGAAGAACCTTTTCCTAATGTGTCATCTTAAGTGGTGCAGCTTCATTCCAATTCCTCATGGCCTGTTCCTGGTCACTGGAGAGAGGAAATCAGCAACTATCCATGCTGCCCCCCTTGAGGAAGCTGTAGACTGACATGAGAGCGCCCCTCAGCCTTTTATTCTCCAAGCTGAACAAAGTGACCTCAGCCACTCCTCCCAAGTCCCCCTCTGGGCGCACTCAAATAGTCTGATGTCCTTACATTGAGGTGCTTAAAACTGCACGCAGTATTTGAGGTAAGGCCACACCAGTGCAGTATAGGGTGGGACAGTCACCTCCTTTGACTGACTAGCTAATCAATGCTTGATGGGCACTGCTGCCTCATGTTCTACCTGCTGTCAACCCAAGCCCTGGGACCTGAAATAGGGTGATCCTCTGTCCTGGGTTCAGCAGTAGCAGTCATTTTTCTCCTTCTTGGTAGCTGGTGCCGCGCTGCATTTTTGACTTTTGGCCTGGGAACAGTGCTGATAATACCAATGTTTTCGGTTACTTCTTAGAATGTTTCAGTTTGACCAAGGACTTTCTGAGTCTCATGCTCTGCCAGGGAGCAGGGGAAGCCGGGAGGAAGCAGAGACAGGACATCAGACCCAAACTGAGCAAAGAGGTATTCCATACCACAGCACTTCATGGCCAGGATGAAAAAAAAATGAAGGGCAGAGACCCAGAAGGGTTGGGGGGTGCACTGCTTGGTCGGGCTGGGTATGTGTGGTGAGCTGTTGTATTCTCTTCCCTTGTATTTCTCTTGTCATTATTATTACTAGTGGTAGCAGTAGTGGTTTGTGTTACACCTCAGTTACTAAATTGTTCTTATCTCAACCTGTGGGAGTTGCATTCTTTCGATTCTCCCTCCCATCCCTCCGGGAGCTGGGGGGAGTGAGTGAGTGAACTGCATGGCTGAGAGGCTTAAACCACAACATCCTCTCTTACTCCAAGCAGCTGATTCAAGCAGCCTGGGGCTGTAGCTGGGGCCTCTTATGATGGGAGTGCAGGTCCTGGGGCCTGTCTTGGTCCAGGCTGGCTGACATTTTGGTTCTTTTTAATATTGATGACTAAAAATAAATGGCAGAGTTGTTGGCCATTGATGCTTGTCCACAACCCATGTCCTGCCCTAACAGCGGCGGCAGGGGTTGGTGGGAAGGTGCCAAATCTCTCCCCTGCCTGAAGACTCAGAGCTCCTCCTCAGCTGCGGAATGCCTCAAGATGGCTGTTGGCTTTATCCAGTCAGGAATTCAGGAAATGACCTGGTTGTTTTTTGAATCTGTCCTTAGCATTTTAAAAATCAACAAAAAAACTCCTAGGAAGAATTGTTACTTTACTGCGTCTGTTCTATAGCTTCCCCGGGGTTTACTGCTCATGAGGCTTCTGCTAGTAGGCAAGTTAAAAAGAGATGATCAACATATTTAGAGTCATAGCGTATCTGAAGTTGGAAGGGACCCATGAGGATCATCAAGTCCATCTCCCTGCTGCTTGCAGGGCTACCTAAAAGAAACCATATGACATATGTGCACTTTCTCCATGAACTCTGACAGGCTTGGTGGTGTGACTTCCCTGGGGAGCCTGTTCCAAAGACCAGTCACCCTCTCAGTGAATAACCTTTTCCTAATGTTCCATCTTAACTTCTTTTTTATCAATTACAAATAGAAAACATAGTGCATGGTTGGATATTTGGTGTAGTTAATAAGAAAATCCCTAAAATAGAGTAAAATAAAGAACAACAAAAACCTTACCCAAGGACATTTTACACAGGTTGGTTAGTAGCTTCTCCTGGTGTTTTTCCTGGGGGAAAAAAAAATCAGTTTTTTTCAAGGGCTAAGTGTATTATATTCAAATGAATGTCAGCCTAAAAAGCTGACCATGGAGCTGTCAAACATTTGGTCTATCTAATCAAGTACCTACTTCCAGCAGTTCCCATGGCCAACCATTTATAATAGGAGAATTTATGCTTTGATTTGAGCAGTTGTAATTATCTTTGTCTCTCACTACCTTTCAGGGATTATTCCAGAAATTAAATACCTTGTACTAAGAGTCTTTTTTTTATCATGACTCTTAAATCTCTTGATGTTCTTAATCATGTAAATGTGTCTTATTGCTTTGGGGGGAATTCTTGTATTTTTGGCCTTGGCATCTGCTTCCTGCTTCAAGCTCTGCAGTCTGGTTAGACGTTTTGAGACTATCTTATTTTTATCTGTTCTATAACTTGTAGCTTTTATTGAATTCCCCTTTGTTATTAGTCCAAGAGGAGAGAAACTGAAGTTATGACTTCTCTCTGCTAGTCATGATTTTACATTTTTATTTCATCTATAAGTCTGCTATTCAGTCTTCAGTCTGCCTTCAAATAAGTGTCTCCACATTCAAAATATTGTTATGGTCTTCTGAGCCCTCTTTTGAGTCTGCAGTATTTCCCCTGGATTTGGGTGTCCAGCGCAGAGAGCAAGGAAGCAATACTGTTGATTTGATAGTGGCGCTTGAAAACTGCATTATTGTTCAAGCTAGCACACTGAAGGTTTTTTGGTATTGCATTCCCTATTTGTTGGGCAGTAGTTTCAGGACTTTCCATGACCTCCTCAGAATGGAGCCATGTGAATTTCACTGAAATACTTCAGTCTAGCTTGTCCTCCCCAAGATAAAATGATTCAGTCTATTCTACTTATTTTAGTGCAGGTTATCATTGGTGTTTTTAAGGATGGGAGTTTCCCATCTACTTAGCTCAGTGGCACTTCTGATTGGTCCTGCAGGTTAAAGGTGTTTTTAGGAATCTGAATTGGATCTTTGGAACTAGGCTAATGTCAATAAATTTGTGGATAGATTCTGATTTTTCACACCTGTCAAGGATCCTGCAGTTACACAGGTTTCCATTCTTTACCAAGGTTCACATCAGCAGGAGATAGCGATTTGCTAAAATTAAGCTGTTCCCTTACTGGTCTGAGGATTAGATGGTAACTTGTTTTTCTTCTTGTACTCTCATGAATGCATGAAGAGGAGGAGAAGAATGACCAGTATGACTCAGTGTACATCATACCCTCTCTGTTTGACAAGCTGTATAGCCCCTGAGGTTTCTGTTGGCTCAAGCTGGAGCAGTAGTATCTTAACTGCTGACAGTCTTGTGTTTGCGAGCCTCAGGTCTATACTGCAGCACACTGGTGTGTGTTGGATTTCCCTAGCGAAGCAATGCTCTTCTCTGCTTGTGTGTCTCATCCCCATCCCACCCGTTCTTCTGTCTTGCCTTTATAATGAGTCAGGTTGAATTTCTTTCAAAAACTTGATCAAAAAATACCCCAAACCCAACCTCCCCCTCAAGAAATACAGCTTTGGCTTCTGGCTGCCATTTCTCAGGTGCTGGAATAGTTGTCAAAAGGCTTCTACTTCTCTGTTGATTTGTGCTGATTTAAGCTGAATGCAGCTGATTTAAGAAATTTGTCCTAAACAAAGCTGGCTGAGTAGCAAGGTGTTGGGTTTGTTTTTTTTGCACTTCATGGGAACTTAATTACTGGGGGTAGGAAGGGGTTGGGTGTCTGGTGTTTTCCTGGTTTCATTCAATTTTCATGAGAATCAGATCCAGATGTAAGTACCGTGAATTTCTTTCACGCTGCAAGTTCTGAGAAAGTATCACTTATAAACACTGAAACAAACAAATAAAAATGTATCCCTTGCTTGTTTGCTTTGAAGTAATACTTGAAGATAATCAAATGACTCCAGAAGCTGGCAGACTGCTTTAAGAACAACATCAAATGCGATTAAAGAAAATACTCAGTTGGAAACTGTTGGACCTTTATCACAGTTAAGGCTTCTTGGTGCTCCTGAAATACTGTGAGAATGAATAAATAACCATCTATGGAAAATCTGAGATGACAGTGACTGTTTGGCCCTCATCTTGACATTCAGTGGCTGCGTGGAGACCTCATAGCAGCCTTCCAGTATCTGAAGGGGGCCTATAGGGATGTTGGGAAGGGACTGTTCATTAGGGACTGTAGTGATAAGACAAAAGGGTAAGGGGTTTAGACTTAAACAGGGGAAGTTTAGATTGGATATAAGGGGGTAGTTCTCTAGTGTGAGGATGGTGAAGCACTGGAATGGGTTGCCCAGGGAAGTTGTGAATGCCCCACCCCTGGCGGTGTTCAAGGCCAGGCTGGTCAGAGGCTTGGGTGGCATGGTTTAGTGTGAGGTGTCCCTGCCCATGGCAGGGGGGCTGGAACTAGATGATCTTAAGGTCCTTTACAACCTTAGCTATTCTGTGATTCTATGGTTCTGTGACTTTTTGCATTTCTGCAGTGCCTTTCACTCATGTATGTCAGACTGCAAAGCTGTAGGGCTGGAGAAGCTGAGATGCAGAGAGGAGAAGGGATTTGCCTGAGGCTCTCAGATCAAATGTATTCCCAGTTCTGGTGGCAAAAATTGTGAATAGCACATTTCTCTCCAGGCTCAAGTAATCTGTTGTCCTGGAGGCCAGAAATATTTATTTGTGCCTAGGCAGTCTCAAAGGTGACCTGCCCTCAGGGGTGGGTTGGTGTGTCTCAGCTGCAGCATGGAGGTGAAGCTTTGCTTGTGCTTCTGGCAGGCTACAGTGATGACAGGCAGATGTAGTTTTATTAACTGCTGAGGGCAGTCTTATAGAAGTAAAATTTACTGCTAGTATGAGTGTCCATCCTAGTCCTTACAGAATGGATGGAGAGAAGACAGTGATATTTTATAATTTTTTCCCTCTCTTCTTCACCTCCAAAAGACTGAGGAATCTTTGTCATATGCTGCCACAGCAGTGCCTGTGGCTTTCAGCACTTGAATTTTGACACTTCATTTTGTGAAATATCTGTTCTTCATTTCAGTTGTGTATTGGGCTGTAGGACACTGCAGGCTTCTTAGTGAGACCCTCAGCCTGCTCCAGTGTGCCTGTGTGGTGGCTGACAGCCCCAGAAACTGTCAGAGCTGGTGAATGTGGTATCCACAGGGGTAGGAAAAAACAGACTGGAGCCCTAGCAAAGACATGATTTCGAAACTGCAACTGAGGCAAGGTTTTCTGAGTTTGGCAAAGGAAACTGTGATGAGGATTACCTTGAAGCTAATTAATACAGGAGAGTTTATGTAAGCAAAACTGGAAGGAAAAAGAACCCAACAAAACAAAAGTTGGCTGTGCTTTGTGACAGCTTCCATGGAGGTAGAGTTGTGGTTCTGTAGATGAGTGGCTTAGGCAGAGTGGCAGAGCTGTCATGCTAAAGAGAAATGCATGTAAGGGTGGTGAGGCACTGGAATGGGTTGCCCAGGGAAGTTGAGAACGCTCCATCGCTGGCGGTGTTCAAGGCCAGGTTGGGCATAGCCTTGGGTGATATGGTTTAGTGTGAGGTGTCCCTGCCCATGGCAGGGGGGTTGGAACTGGATGATCTTAAGGTCCTTTCCAACCCTAACTATTCTGTGATTCTATGTATCTTTGATTTGGTGATTATTTGGTGATGCTAGCGTAGATTAGAGCTGCAGGTTCCTAAATGGTTGGCTTATCTGTGTAAGGCTGGGTAGCAGGAGGCAGCAATGTTCTGGTTACCTAGAAGAGTGTGGGTAATTCTGATCTGCCATACAGTGCAAAGTGATACCTCTGGCACCAGGGCTGCGCAGTGAGCCTTTGCACTGTCACAATGACAAATGGATCTGATAGATGTGTGTAGGACAGTGATCGGTCAGAAGGCTATCTTAGTAGGTAGTCCTCATTTTACTGCTGCTCTATGGCTGTGGGGATTACTCTATATTGCCTTCAGGTAGGTTTTTTGCTTGTAAAACCAGTGAGTACTGAGGTAAGAAGAGCCTTTTATGCTGTTCTGGGAATCTGGTGCCCCGACACCAGCAATGGCTGTCAGGTATCTCTTTCTCAGTAGTACAAGAAAGCCAGGGCTGTGGGGTGGGACTGGCACTCTTCAGCAAGGGGGGTATCCTTAGAGCATAAAGCTGGGGCTCAAGCCAGTGTCGGAGTAGCAGTGGGAAATGCTGCTGCAGAGATGAGTGGTATAAGCAGCAGGTATCAGAGCAAGTAGAGTATTGGAAATCTGAAGCCCTGTCCAGAAGGGAAACATCCATGGAAGGAAAGTGGGGTGTGCAGGAAGGAGATGATAGAGCTTTTCTTGTTTGAGCTTAAAGGGGAATTAAGAGGATAATCTGCTGTGACAGCTGCCAGGTAGCTAGTGTACTGCTGCATTAGTGATGCACCATTCCTTTCCTAGCACCCGTGGCAGGCAGCTGCTGATAGAGAGATGTAGCCATGGGTGGGCCAAGTGGAGACAGACCCTCCATTTGGAAGAGGGAAGAACTTGGCCTAAGGGGAAAATGAGAGCAGTTACACAGGGCAAATACTTCCTTTCTGCTTGGAATAGGCGACGATGGTAAAACCCCAATGGACCAGGTTGGACGGTGCTTTGAGAAACCTGGTCTAGTGGAAGGTGTCCTTTCCTGTTTCAGGGGGTTGGAACTGTATGAGCTTTAGAGCTCCTTCTGACCCAAGCCATTTTATGATTCTGTGATTTCCAGTCAACGTAGGCTGCAGTGTTGCTTCTGCAATTCTGAAAACTTTAAAGAAAGCAGGAAGTAGCAACTGAGAAGGTTGTTTGTACTAATCTCACTACTGAGAGCTGTTAGATGCTTGAGCCTTCGAGTTGTTCAAATTGTTCTATTTCTATATTTGAAAACTATCTGAGAAGCAAAATACTGTCCAGCTATTTTCCGATTGCATTCTTGCATCTTCCAGTTGCTTGCCCACAGAAGTTGACCTTGCTTTCAGCCTGAGAGTGTTGCCAGCTACCTCCCTTTTTCTAGTTACTATTTGATTTAATTGCCTTATCTCTTGCACTGATGGGGTTTCTCCCATCAGTTGTGTACCTCCTTATGCAGGTATAGTGTAAGTCTTCATGATTTGAATGGTGGCTATGGCAGAAAACAGTTTAAAGTATTCAGCCCTTTGGGGGAATGTGTTGCTTCCTAACAACTGGATGGGTTACCTTGTATTTTAATTTCTATAAGCAAGCCAACTGTACTGTGGCTAGTGGGGCTTGCTCTGACCTGGGGATCGAGAAGTCATGAATTCTCATTTCCCTTTTTTGGCTGTTCATAGGCATTGCTTTAGGAATGGGAAGTTTCTGCTGGCTTTGGTATTTGACTACCACGTAAGAACTGGACTGAGAGGCTGTCACAGGGCAGCTTTCTAGAAGTGACTTCTTTCATCTGGCAGTGACATCTCACCCAACCAACAAAGCTGCATGTGCCAAATCATGTGCTGGTTTGGTAGCTCAGGTGTCTGGACCACAGTCTTTTCTTAGCATGGGACCCAATTCCTGGATTTGGGGTGTTCCCTATAGTTAACCGCTGCCTGGCAAGTAATCCTGGTGAAGTGCACATAACATCTGTCATTACCAATTGGTCTCTGCAAGCTTCCACCTACATCTTGCTAAGAACCAAAGGTTTGTGCTTTGAATTCGAGAAGGGTCTGGGTTTACACTATCCTGGAAGATCTTATGATTACAGAGTTAACTGATTGTTAGAAAAGACAAAACTAACAAACCAAATAGACATAGTGAGAAAGTATCCTTTAAAAACGCGTTTGACAGTCAAAAAAAGCCTATTTCACACTTACAAAAGAAAGTCCTGGGTGTTATCACAAATGGTTGCATGCGCTCCTGGCTTATGCCACTTCTGGACAGTTCAGCAGTTAAGCAGTGGTGGAACACAGGCAATAATCATTGATGGAGGGCAGGCTTAAACTATATAAAGACTTAAACCAGTAAAATCTCTAACTTAAGTCAAAGGAGAACGCTGGAATGTGTTAGTTCACAGAAAGGAATGCCCTTTGGAAATCCAGCTGGACATTTTCAGCTTGAAAAGAATATCGGCAACACAGGTAGATATCAGATCTGTTCTGTAAAGAGATGTCAGTCCCACTGCCTGAAATGAAAACTTCTCCAGCTCCATGCAGTATCACTGATAGATCCTTCCCCACAAGGAGGTGCAGGAGCAGGAAATGGGGCTCATCCATCAGGCAAGTTTCTTGATGCCTTTTATTATTTTTTCATCACTTCTAGTGACAGAGAACAGGCAGCATTTGCTATATCATTTGGTTTTGGGCTGATTTATGTTTTCAAACAACAAAAAAAGTAGCACTGGGTAAAACAGTAGCGTGAGAGTGAGTGAGGTCCTGCAAAGTAGACAGGCAAACTAGTCTGCTAGGAAGTATCACAATTAAGAGCGAACTACAGTTGTCAAAATAAATGAACAAAACACAATTTATGGTACATTAACTTGTTTGCTTACTTTCACATAACCAAATTCTTTTGGATTAGCAATTGGTCTGCTGCTCATTAGTGAGCACTTACTGGATTCCTTTGTGGTATGTATTGGCAAATTTGAGATCAGGGAAAGAGAACGAAACAAGAATTGTTGGGACCATGACCAATACACTGTTAAGCACTCATTGGCTTGATCTGAATGTAAAGGTATAATTTCAGCTTTTCTACCTGACAAAGGTGCACCAGCTGCCTGCAACCTGCCAGAATGGCAGGGGACTTGCTGTTGTTCCCTGCCACAACCCAGTTGCCCTGTGATTCAGGTTAGGTCATTATTTTGGGTTTTTTTGGGAAACATAAGGGGTATTGCAGACCCTCTTGTGCTGCCAGACCAGTGCCATGGTCTGACCCTTTGCTTCTCCCTATCGTGCTGGGAGGTGAGTGGTGTGGCTCAGCCATTTTCGTGTTTCACCCTTTGGAGCTGCAGCTGCCTCTGCTGTTACTCATAGCGTTCCCAGAAGATAGCAAATGAAATTGGGGTGAGTCTTGCCAGCTTCTTTGCTGTCTGTGAGGCTGTGAATGCCATTAGTGAAAACTGACCATAGAACAAGTTCTCATGTTGCTCCTGGGAGAGCTAATGGCTGTGTTTGAAGCGTTTCCATGCTACCGACACTGGGGATGAAGCACTGTTTTTTTGTCACAGTCACAAATTCAGTCTCTGCAGCAGAGGAGACCTCTGCATGTGTGTGAAGGTGGCATAGGAGATGTTTTAGCAAATGCGTTAATTCTTAGAGAATGATTATGTGAGGCAGTTTTTTTCCCTGTCTGTGTCAAGCAGGTTTCTCGATTGACTGCTGAATGTTATATGAGTAAGAGATACAGGAAAGAAACTGCATAATTTGTTTATCTGTGTATTAATCAGATCATTTCACAGTTCCACATTTGTGTTCTCCTAGCTATCTCAGCAAGGTTTTTTGGTTAACAGTAAAACACGAGTCATGTCACTCTTATCTTTTCTTGCTTCACCAAGCAGGACTCAAATGAGGAGGTCAGTTACACTGATACTGAGCCAAAGATCCTCAAGAGGTTTTCATCCAAGAAAAGGCCACAGTGGGACATGCACTGAGGTGGTGAAGCTCCTTAGTGTTTCTAGCATCCAGAATGCCAAGGAAGAAGCCATTTTTTCTTCATATCTGAATGTTATTTTTTCATCTTTGGTGGGAGGTAAAGAGCTTGCTCTTCTCTTTGTGGAGCACTTGTTGATCGGTGTTCTTCTGTCCTTAGCATAGGTGTTTGTAGCATCTGTAGTCAAAGGTATATTCCTTTATATTGTCTTGGTAAGCTTGGCACAGTTGGTGCTTTCCTGTATGCTGTTAATCTCATCTCGAATGCTTCTAATAAATGTATGCTAAATTTTGTCCCCAGAGTCTTACTTCCATTGGAAATATTATTGGCATATATATCTTGTATTTTTTTTGTGGTTTGTTTTTTTTTTTTTGGGGGGGGGAGGGAAGCTTCTTTATTCAGAGAAATATGATAAGCAAAGCCAGATTGAAAGAGTTTGTTATGCTTGGTCTCCAGTGCTCCATTAGCTGCGTACTGCTGGCAAGTTTGGAGGGTTACAAATAGCTGTTGTTCATGCTGAACTTCTTATTTCCAGGGTATTACAACCTCACTCTAAAATGCTGAAGTACTTCCAGTGGTTTTAGAAGAGACACAAGTTAATTTTAGAACTTGTGGTAAAAGCAGATTGATTAGTAACTTCGGGTAGATAGAGCATGAAGAGTGATGGGATGTCATAACTATCTGGAAGAGTCATCTGAATCTTAACTGAACTCAAGATGATGTCATATCTCAAGCCACTCTGTGATCACTGAAAGCTACAATGAACGCAGGACATCACTGAAAAAAGACATAATTGTGAGAATATTAAATTTTGATTATTCTAATAAATGCTGTTGGCATTTGTATTCCTAAACTGCATTCACTAGGGAAACATCAGTTCCTATCTTGATCTAGTCTCTAGGATTTTTTTTTAAACTGACTTTATTCTGTGTATATAAAAAAACCCACCTGAGAACCAGACTGATTTTGATGAAGTTATTGGACCCCATAGAATTGAGCAGAATGCTGCTGGCCTCCTAAAATTATGCTTTCAACCTCTGTACAAGGAGTATAAAGTTGGGACTTTTCCACAGTCATTTAAATCTTGCTGTGTGCTTTGAGTTTATCTGCAGGAGCGTGTGCTGTGTTCCTCCCTTTCTACCTTCTACCCCCTCCCAGAATGCTTTATTTCTATATGTTTGTGCCCTATTGGATGTAAAATAAATATACTTGCTCCAGGAGGCTCTGCAGTGCAAAGAAGAATAGAGATCTGCCCTTCCCATGGTGACAGAATGCCTAAATAAATAGTTGCCAGTGTGAGCAAGTAAGCTGGAGGAATAGTGGTTTAACCACTAGGAAATACATACAAAGAGTTATCAGTATTAGAAGAGAATCAGCTAAAAATGTCTTCCCCTTCCTATTGTTACATGGTGGGTACAAGAGAAATATTTATGAATTTTGTACTTCCTTCCCCTGTTTTTTGATTTGAAAATTCTTATTGAATGGTGTAAGGGGTTGTCATCAACTGGCTATGCAACTGAAAGTATTTCTCCACTCAGTAAAACCCCTTGTGTAATTGTCTGTCCCGTCACTTTCTAGTACTGGAAACAGCCCTCTTCCTGCAAAAGGATGGAGTGTGCTGCAATGTGATATCTCGTTCACAGAAAAATGTGTGCCTTTGTTTTTAAGACAGCAGTAAAAGGATTTGTTTTGGGTGTTAAATATGTCAGCATTGTAAAGAGCCAGCAACCCACTTTGTTTTTAAATGTTTAAATAATTGTTCGCATTCTGTGCCTTCTTGAATTATGATTGTGCAATTCACAATTTGGTAAGAACCAACCCATGAATGAGGTAAGGATATGCTTTTCTGCCTTTCTTTTTTTATTTGTGAGGGGGGGTTATTTTATTTATTTCATTTTTTTAAAAGGCTGGCTCAGAAGGGCCAGCTGGCATTATTGTAGAGTAATACGGGAGAGCTGTGAGCATCGAGGAGGCACAGCATGATGGAAGGCAGCCAGAAGGATTAAGGTATCTTAAAACTTCTTTGCCACAGGCTTAGTCTGGTGGCAGAGGGAACGTGTAATTCCTGCTTTATTTATTTTATTTGTAATGTGAGTGCGTGAAGGGGTTGGAGTTTTGCTGCTGCTGTCTGTGGGATGGAGGCCACAGAGCTGGCACTGGGGTGTCGTGGAAACTCAGAGGAAAGAAACAGAAGGCATGTTTTAAGTCACCTTTTTCCTAAAGCTGCCTCCTATTTGGCATAAAAGGATAGTGAACAGGGCCATTCAAATGACAAAGGTCTCAAGGGGGGATTTGAAGTAATAAAAGCATACACTGCTCATGCACACCACTTCAGTGTTAATGCTGGGTTGGCAGAACTCTACAAATATCTTTCAAGTATTTTCACTGCATATTCCAGGACTAATGTTGCCTCCTATCTTAGACAAATGTCCCATTTAACCTCTAAGAGGATAGGCTACTTTTTATTTATGCCCATGTGTGTTTATAAGCAACAAATATAGAGCAGTAGGTATTGATATTTTTGATACTGTGTTTATGGAAATTCAGGAGACACTTACTTGAATTAGACTCAAACTACAGCACTGTAAGTCTGTTTCAAGACTTGGTTTTATATTGCAAATACCATTATATGCATATACAAGCTGGCATCATATGTGTACATATTTACATGCTTATATATACATCTATTTGTGAGTGTACATTGGTATATGCATTTTTGAAGGCTCAAAACCCCCATGATTAAAGACCCAAATTGTAGTTTGAAGTTTTTCAGATTTGTTCGAAGAATCTAGGTGTGAACTTTACAGTATCACTTCAATACTTGCACTGACAGTATCTTTTAAATACTTTCTGTATTTGATTTTAAAACATAAGTACTTGTGCCTCTTATCTTCTGCGGCCACTGTTGCTAAGAAAGAAAATCAACAGTCTTTGTAGCTATTTTACTTTCAAGGTATTGAGCCCTTGTGCCCTAATCTCTCTTGGAAGGGATTGTAGGAAGTGAAGTGCTGACTTGCTGCCTGTATTTAAATCCTCTTTGAGAACTTTTAATCTTTTTTTTTTTTTATCTAATATTTCCAAGTCCATTTGGAGCAAAAGGCTCCTTACAGCTGCAGAGACACTTGTGTGCAGAGACACTTGTGTTTTAGGAAGGCAAGCACAACTTGTTTCATGATGATTGAGATCTGTATGCTGGCATATTTAGTAATCCCTCAGGAGAGAGGTTGGCTGGACCTTAAGAGCAGCCCTTAAATACACATGCATTCACCTTCTGTAAAGCTGCTCATACTTTTGGAAATACCTCGCTCTCAGTAGGTATGCCAAAAGGCTTAATGCTGGCATTACATAGTATTGGGTTGACTGACATTATTGCGTTAGCTGGTCTGAACTGGCTGAGCTAAATGCCACCCAGCCCTTCTGGCACTATTTACAAAAGTAGTTTCAGAAAACTTGAAGAGCGAACAGGTGATGGGCACATCTCGAAATGGTGGCAGGTCAGCATGGCTGCAGAGAGACACTAATGCTTTCTCATTTCTGACTTTACAAACTTTTTAGAAGGAAGTCTTTCACTTCTCCTATATTTCTGGGATATCCCTGAAACAGAGCATTGACTGCTTTGTTAAAAAAACTTGCTTAATTTCTAGGTCTGATTGACATTTTTGAGTTGTGGATTACTGTTTGCTTTTTCAATTTGTGTCTGTTATGTGGCAAAAATATTTTTGTTGTTAGCATATGTGTACTTCGTAGCTTCTTAATCTTATCTAAACACTGTTTAGTGTAATTTGTAAGGCCAAAACCGTAGCAAACAGCAAATGCTTTTATTATGTTTCCCCCTCTTCATTAAATTACCATAATTGGTGCAAGATGAGCCTACACCTTAGCAAGAGGGGGAAAGGAACTGCAGCTGGCAAGATTAAAGCCTAGTCTGAAGTGAGTGTTGATAAAATAGATTTGAGGAGGGAGGCCATATTGTCACTGTGGCACTGTTAAATCTCTCTCCCAAAACAATTGCATGTAAAGCTACACCTATGTGGCTAATCATGTTTGCATTGTTGAACATTTCCATAGCACAGCAGTGCTTGTGCTGCTGCTTTAGATTAGATTAGCTGCATACTGTGTTGAGTAGATAGCATTTTGAGTAGCGATGTGTCGAATGATACAGCCAGTATAAAGTGAGTAAAGCAGCATCTTCCACTCTCTTCCCTGTGCCTTACCCAAACCTGCAGGCCTGTCTCCAGGAGGCTATTTAAACTCATTAGAGTCGACAGCTTGATATGACTGACCAGAAAAGTGATCTGAAAATATTTTTTTTTGTCTGATGGAGAAAGAGACTGTTTTACTTGAAGAATATTAATTTTAAGAAGTAGTGGTACCTAGAATTCACTTTGTCTCTTACAAAGGGAGTGCATTACTGTTTCTTCTGTTGCAGAGCAATTCAGTGATCAAGCCCTGTATGTACAGTCCTGCATAGACTAAACTCTGGAAGTAGTTATTAAAAAGAATAAATGTGGTGGGGTTTTTGTTTTGTTTTGTTTTTGGTTTTGTTTGTTTGTTTTGCATAGATGCTTAGGTCCAAATTAGAGATTGGGTTTTTTGCTTCAGACACCAAAGGGAGATGGTGCAATATGAGAAAGGTGCACTTCTGTTTGTTTAGCTCCCAGGGCTATGTCTTTCTCAGGTGGCTGACGTAAGTGTGCAAACAAAACACAATGGCATCCCCATCTTCAGAGCATGTCGGTATCTTGGCAGATTGTGGGTGCCTGTTGTTGTATAGAGGCAAAAATAAATATGCAGCTGTGGCAGTGTGCATTGCTGGACAAGGTGAGTTTGTTTTCAAAGCAGAAGCCTGAATATGGTGCTTACTTTGTGGGTGGTGGGGAGAAACTTAATAAAATTAGTTTGGAAGAACAGATGCCTTCTAGACCACTTTAATAGCTCTACTGATTGTTGCTTGGATAGACAACTGCCACTGGTTTTCTTTTTAGTATGTTCACAGTGTCATGGCTCAGGCAAGCAGATACTCAATTATTAATGACTTATCTACAAAGGAAAATAATTAAAAACAAACCTAAAGCAATAGAGCACTTAATTAAGAGTTAGTGGTGGAGTTTCCCCTGTCTCTTAATGGAGAGCTTCCAAGACCAATTTTACCATCCAGAAAGAGTACCTGCTTCAGCCTGCCTGATTAAAAATGCTTCCCCTGTAAACCAGAAGTTGGATCATACTTTCAGGCAGGCAAATAAGCTTATTGATTAGACACTAATTGGAGTTCTGCAAAGTGGAAGGGAGCCTGTACATATTTCAGAGACTTCACATAGAAACCTGCATTAATTTTATGTTGGAGACACCAATACCAACTTGTATGTATGATTCTTTCTTTTAGTGTCTTCCTCCCTACCTTGCTTTTGTGTGGTTTTCCTTTCTGTGCTAGTGGTGGTGTAGACTCTGCTCCTTTTTTACAGTGCCACAGATGATCCCAAGATAGGAACTTATAGGAAGCCTAAGGAAACTTCATGCCAAATAGAGGACCAAAATGTCTTAACTCATATCTGTTATGGCATCTCTTGGTATCCTGTTGACTTGTGAGCTCCCTCGGGCGTTTCAGCAATGTCACTGTTACTGTCTTTCCTGTAGTAATGTAGATTCTTTTGATGTCTGTACCTCTTCCATGTCTTCAAAAACAATCTGTGGCAAATTTTTCCCCATACTAGAAGGAAAATCCAAATGCCTTAAGTAGAATTTTTTTCTGAAAATGCAAGTCAGCAGAATGCACTTACAGGATGTGATGTAAATCCCTTGCGGTATAGCTGTGTGTGCATTGTTTCCAAATGGTCTGCTCATCTCTCCAAGAGGCCACATCCAGCCTGGCTCCTGCATCCTGCCCTGGCTTGCTGGCACTTCCTCTCCCAGTAGGTCTCTGAAGCTCCTCCAATTCAGAGAACGCAGCCCTACCAAGTCTTGTAGGAGCAAGATTTGCATGAATAAAAGGCTGTTCAGGTCTCAAGAATTAAGTGGTTTCTGTTCATGGTGCCAGAGACCGTGGTCCGCTGCTTAAAAAGTATAATAAAATAAATCAACTTATCACAGCTGAATTAAATTTCCAAAGGTGTTAATTTCCTCACATCTCTTGCTGTCTGGTTTTGTCTGTTGCTGTACACTTGCTTCTTTCCTTCAGTGTCTTCCTCCCTTGTGTTTCAGTGGTTCTTATTTCCACACTAGTGTGTAGTATAGAGTGTCCTTGCTTTTGCAGTCCTGTTCTGTTCACCTTCTGTCCATGAATGTGTCTGTATTTACTGAGGATGCATAAACAGCAAAGTGTGCTTTGTAAGTGTTTAAATGGAATTTGGTAGCTTGAAATAAGGAGCAAAACCAGCAGGATGTGACCAAAAACTGCTTTGCAAACCAAATGGGTGAGTGTTGTGTTGAATGAAGTCACAGTACATTCTCTGTTATTTTGTTCTTGTCTTAAAATGCTGGCAGTCTCAGTACTGGAGGGTTTTATTTTCCCCATAGTTCTCTGTGTTAACTGACAGTAGCTGGTTTATCAGGAAAATGATCTCAAGTCTTGTTCTCATGTCATGACTGACTGTAGTATTTTTGTTTCGCTTTTTCCCCCTCAAGACATAATACACCAGAGGAGGGCTTTAATTTAATTACTTGGAAAGAAGAGTTGGTGAGTGGTCACTCAAGATCTTGCAGAGGATTTTAACCTACAACTCGTTAGCATAGCTTGCTAAAAAACCCCAAGCAGGCAGCCTTTTACAATCAGTGCAATCATCTGCCTTAATTATGTTACTATGTTCCCTATACAGAAGTAAGTAGCCAAAATTAAATTTTATAAGGAAACTGTTAATGAATCTCAAGTCACTCAATTTCTGCCTTTTCAGTTAAATTAGAGATAATAAATAGCCAAAACCTTGGCAGTATCTGTTCTAAAACTTGTTTCTGGCTGAACTGTGTTTCCTCAGAGAATTAATGAGCGGAAAAATTATTTAAGCTGCAAGTTTTCTGTCCTTTCTACTTGTGTGGGTGTCAGAGGCTGGATGGTGTCATGATGTCCTTTAGGTGGATGGGCAGAGAGAACAGCATTTGTGAAACATTGGGCTCCTAGTTTACATTAGTGATGGGCCCAAAATTAGCAGCAGAGAGAACAGCAAAAGGGAGAGTTATTCCTTAGGTGTCGTTCCTAACTGTAAGGGCATTTTGGCAGCAGCGGAAACATGGCATTCATGTCCTCATTGTGTTTCTGATTCCTTGTTCAGTGTGTTTAGTTAATGAAGTTTTGCCTTCTCTGAAGGCTCAGCTTACATCAGTCTTCAGGCATGTGGAGGCAATCGGTTGCTGCAGAAGCGAGCTCCTTTGTCAGAGGACGCATTGCATTAGCACCAACTATCTTAGTATTTTTTCTTTCTGTGTTTTATTGTAGCTGTTCTTTGAAACTTTAGTACTGATCTATCAAAACTTGTATGCTCAAGAGTTTCGGTAAATCACCTTTGATGGGAAAGCTGAACAGGCTGCTCCTGCCGGTATATGCATCTTGTCAACTAAAATGTGGTCCTCTGTTGAGAACTGCAAAGACTAGCATGTTCTCCCTCCCCTGAGGCAAATAATACCTTTTGACAGTTAACTTGCTAACTGTGTATTTGTGCATTGTATTAAGCATGATTCCTGACGTACGTAATTACCTCGCAGTAACAAATAAACATCTCTTTATACTGGCTGGACCAAAAATATTTTTCTTTCTACTTTGATTTAGAAGAATGTGGTATTTTTTGAGGTATTTTTAAGCAAAAATGTTCTGTAAGTGCAGCTGTCTTGTTTGTAATACAGTTTTGAAAGGGGATTGTTGATTACTAGACCCTTAAAATGACAGGACAAATTTTGGTCCATTTAGGAAATTCATGTCCATAATACAAAGCAGTCCAGCTGAGAGCATGCGGTGTGGGTGTGGTGGCTCCTTTTCATGTGTAAGATGTTTATCAGAGTGGTGAGGATAGTTTGGGCATTCTTTTTGCCTGGCTCTGTTTCTGTTACTAAATGTTAGGAAGCTTAAGGAAAATATCATCTGCGTTTTTAACCTCGGTAAACAACCAGCCTGCTCTGAAGCTCCTGATTAGTGCAGAATTTGATCAGAAAACATGATTGAAAAAAGCAGCTTGTCACTGTGTGTGATTAATGACAACTCCACCTGCCATGGAGCTTCCTAAGTGGTAACAGCAATCCAAACTCGAGTGTCCTCTTCACTGAGTCGCAATTTAGGTTGCAGATTTATTCCCTCATGTCTGCTCTGACTCCCCCACTCCTGTAGAAGACTTTGAAGCTGGAAGAAATGATCAGAAATACCTGTAAAGGTTCATGATTGTTTCAGGGAATTGCTGGCTTGTGTGGTGAAACAGTAGCACAGAGCAGTGCAGACATGCACAGACCTATTGGTGGATTTTGTTGTGTGTAGATAGGATATATAAATACGGTGTGCTGTGCTGCACTCAAAATAGGTACTGCTAGTGCAAGATGCTATGCAGAAGCAGTTAGGTGTGCTCACCATGCCCAGGCAGGCAGTCCCACTGGCTACCCAGGCTGCTCTAACTAGATTTTAGCCATTTTTTCAGGCTATTTCTGTAGTAAGTCTCAATGAGAACTCTTCCTACTTTCTGGGGTTTTTTTTTCTGTTTTTTTTTTTTTTTTTTTTTTTTGCCCTGCATGTTTCTCAGTACATAAGTCAGAATTTAACATCTGTACCTGGTGACTCTCTCTGCTAAGCTCCTGTTTGGCTGGTGCTAAGTGCAAAACCTGCATAGCAGTAGGAGCAAAACTCTATGTCCTCCTTGGCTTTTGAGAGCAGCCCAGTTTGGTACTATTCTGTTCTGTAGAAGTAAAGATGCCTGGAATGTATTCCTCAGTAGTTGATGATTTCTGCAAGAAGACTTGCAGATACACTAAATCATCCTGATTGATCTCACTAATACGGCTCTGGAGCAGAGTCTTTTACATTGCTAGCTGTGCGAGTCACAGCCCAGATTATAGGGACCTGCCTGGGGAAAGCATGTTTTTTTGCTGTAATTGGCAAAGAAATTAAACCTCTACTAGAATGAAGCTGTGAAAGTATCAATAGTGGTAAGTGTGCTTCAAAATTGTGTATCAGGTGCTTCTACTCCCTTGTTCTGATGCCTCAGGTTAACACTATACATAAATGGTACTTAGAGTTTTGTAGCTGACATATCCTCAAATAAAATACCTAAACCAAAACAAGTTTTGTTTTTCCCTGGCATTTGGCATCAGCTGTGGACGGTTTGTCCTGGTGAAGCAGGGGATGGTCCCGGCAGCGCACAGGATGGTAAGAGTATGTCATGGTGGGGAGCGCAGGCAGGCTGCGGAAGGTCTGTAGCAGCAGTGGAGGTCCAGAAGAGAAGAATTTGAGAGGTGGCTGTGGTGGATTGTGAGAATGACTCAAGCACATTCTAGCATTGATAGCCTTTCTTAAAATAAAAACTGCTTGCATTCATGGCAGTGAGGGTGGGAGTCATCTCCCCTTACTTCAAACATCTATCTTTAAGCTCCTTGCCCCAGGGTGCCCGCACAATCAGGAGAAAGAAATAGATTGCCCTCTGAATGTGCCTGTTCTGAATATTGTATGTGCTGAACTTAAGCTGAGGTCGGCTTCTCTTGGCTGGTTTGTGCTTATGACCTGTTCCCTTATTATTAATGTCATGAAGTTCAGCAAGGCCAAGTGAAAAGTCCTGCGTTTGGTTCATGGCAGTCACCACTCCCAGTACAGACTGGGTGGTGGATATTGTAGGTGAAAACTTGGATGTGATGCAGCAATGTTTCCTTGCAGCTCAGAAACCAGCTGTATCCTGGGTTGCATCAAAAGGAGCATGGTCAGCAAGTGATTCTGACTCACTATTCACATGAGACCCCACCTGCAGTTCTGTGTTCAGCTCTGAGGCTCCCACCATAAAGATGTGGAACTGTTGGAGTGAGTCCAGATGAAGCTGTGAAGATGCTCATAGGGCTGGAGCACCGCTTCT
This sequence comes from Psilopsiagon aymara, assembly GCA_024733675.1. NCBI lineage: Eukaryota > Metazoa > Chordata > Aves > Psittaciformes > Psittacidae > Psilopsiagon > Psilopsiagon aymara. The sequence goes on along the minus strand of JANRGW010038178.1, from coordinate 1,462 downwards.
GTGGAGACAAGGTGGGAGAGTTGGCATTGTTCAGCCTGAAGAAGGCTCTAGGAAGACCTTAGAGCAGACTTTTGATGCTTGAAAGGGGCTACAGGGAATCTTGAGAGGGATTTCTTACAAAGGCATGTCGTAACAGGACAAGGCGTAATGGTTTCAGACTTAAAGAAGACAGATTGAGATTAGACATAAGGAAAAAATTCGTAACAATTAGGAAAAAAAGGTGGTTCGGAGAAAACCACTTTGGTGTGGGTTTGTGGTTGCACTGGCTGTAGAGTGGCTGCTGCATTCGCTACAGGTTCAGCCTGAAAGTTTTGGCCCTTGCTGCCTCTGTGCTGCTGCTTGCTTTCAGTGAGCCTCCTCTGGGTAAAAGCTTCATTTTAAACAAAAATACTGATTTCTAGCCCTTCTGTTTTGAATGCAATAGGAAAGAGAGTGTGTAAATGGCTTGTGCCTCTGCAGTGTGAATTAACATCAGTGTTTTGTCTTAAAACAAAATGTTACCACATTATGTTGTTACATGCCAGTATGACAACCTAATAGGACCACTGCAGCCAACCTTTCCCTTCTCTACTTACTGTGGGAACTGCTACCAATTTAGTTAATGAGGAAGCCGAATACAGTAACTTGCAAGCACCTGTATTTTGGCAGGCTGGTGTCTCTACAATATATGGGCCTGTCTCCTCTAGTGCTTTGGTTTCAGCAGATGATACACTTGTTATTTCCATATTGTATCCTTAGCACATAGTCTAAAGAGCAGTATCTTTTAAAATGCAAGCATAGAACGTAAAGCCTGGAGAAATATTTGATCTGATTTGCCTTTAAAATGTGCATTTGCAGGGAAGGAAATGCTAGATGATGTGTGGGTGATAGGAGCATCTATTGTGCTTATATTTATAGCTTGGCATCACCAAGCTATAAAGGAAGAGCTGATGTGCTCACCATATGAACACATCAGATCATCCTGTGATTTGATGAGTTAAGGAAGTATACTTGTCCGTAACTGAATTTGGGGCCATCAGGGAGACTGATTGGCCCAAAATCCAGCAGGCCTTGGTAAAAGAGGCAGCGAGAACCCAATCCTGCTGAATCTGAGTCCTGATCCCTACCAAACTGTTTGGAAACATGGCACACAACTTCTTGAGCATGCAGAGAAGCCTGGCTTTGAGACACCATGGGCATTTGTTGATCTTGGCGAAGTCTGAGTGATCCTGGCTGTTCCCAAGGCCAGGTATTGGTATCATCTTGCCTGTGGTGGTTCACTGGGTAACTCACTTGCCACACATTCAAGGGAATTAAGCTCAGAAGAAAGCACTTAAAGACTTACCCTGTTCCCTACAAGCTAAGAGGATACAGCTGGGTACTTGCCTTGCTGACACATGGTGACTCTGTATCCTGGGCTGCATCAAAAGGAGAGTGACCAGCAGGTCGAAGGAGGTGATCCTGCCCCTCTACTCTGCTCTTG